>VYZP01053204.1:10889-85991 GCA_013400635.1 Hypocryptadius cinnamomeus
AACAGCGAGCTGAGCCTCTGGCTGAGGGAATGGTTGCTGAAATGTGATTGTTGAAGGTTTCTCAAAATTTTATTTAGTAAAAACAGCAGAAAGGTGCACTAGAAATAAAAATTGAGACTCTAAAATTCCGGTGCTGGTATTTCCAAAAGGACACTTCCAATTTTATTTAAGCAACCAACCCATTGAGTTTGCTTACTTTGACTAAGCTTCCCTCAGAAATTCCACTGACACCAGTGCAGAATTTTGGTTCACCAAAAAAGCACAGGAATGAAAAACTGCAGCTAAAGGTGAAATCTCATAGAATCATAAAACAGTTTGGGTTGGAAGGGAGCTTAAGGACCATCCCTTTCCAACCCCCTGCCATGGCAGGGGCACCTTCCACTATCCCAGGTGGCTCCAAGCCCTGTCCAACCTGGCCTTGGGCACTTCCAGGGATCCAGGGGCAGCCACAGCTGCTCTGGGCACCTGTGCCAGGGCCTGCCCACCCTCACATCAGGAATTCCTTCCCAATCTCCCATCCATCCCTGCCCTCTGGCAGTGGGAGCCATTCCCTGTGTCCTGTCCCTCCATCCTTTGTCACAAGTCCCTCTCCAGCTCTCCTGGAGTTCTCAGAGCACAGGACCTCAAAAAAGCGGAAAAACAGGTTCTTGTCCCAACACTGAGGTGTCTGAGGGCATCGTTTACACGAAGAGGAGCAGACTGGAGATCCCAGAGTCATTCAGGTAGGAAAAGACCTGTGGGATCATCCAGTCCCATCTGTGACCGATCCCCAGCTCGTCCCCAGCCCAGAGCACCGAGGCCACTGAGGCGTTCCTCGGACACCTCCAGGGATGGGGGACTCCAAACCTCCCTGGGCCGTCCAGAGATGACCCGCTTGGCGTTGCCAGCTAGAATGTGAGGCAGCAGCGTCATTCCCATGGGCGATGGAGCCAAGATGGAAGCGGGCGTGTGAGGAGAAGGAGCCCTCGGCAATGTCAGGGGACGGCGACAGGAGCGTTAATGGCCGCGCCATGGCGTGAGGCGCTCCGAGCCGGGCCCTGGTCACCGCTAACAGGCGAAGCGCCCATTACTGAAACTTTGGGGTGAATTACCCCGAATTTAGGGCTTGCGAGCAGGTTCATCAAGCGAACCCCGGCGGCAGCTGCCCGTGAGGAGAGGGCAGAGCGCTGAGGGCGGAGCGGGGCGGGGGCCGGGGGAGCGGGGCCCGTGGGCGGGCGGGAGGCTGGGAGGAGGAGGAGGAGGAAGAGGAGGGGGCGGAGGAAGAGGTGGGAAGAGGAGGAGGAGGAGGGAAGAAGAGGCGGCAGCAGCAGCGGCAGCATGGCGGCCGGGCGCGAGCGGCTGAGCGCGCCGCCGCCGCCTCCTCCTCCGCCGCCTCCATCTCCTGCCGCTCCCGAGCCGGAGCCCGCGGCCCCGCTGCCCAAATAGCCGCCCTGCCCCGGGTCCTGCCCCGCCCGGACAGCGCCCGGCCATGGAGCTCGCCAAACCGGCCTTCCCCGCGCTGCCGCAGGCCAAAGAGGACTCTGAGGTGAGCGGGAGCTCCGGTCCCAGCCCCCCGCACACGCCCGGCCCGCGGCCCCGCCGGGGCTTCCCCTCACAGCCCTGCTCGCCCTGCGGTGCCTCCCGCGCTCCTTCCCGCGGGATTCCCGCTGGGATCCATCGCAGGCCGCGGGTCCGTGTCCCGCCCTGTGCTGGTGACACCCCCTGCGACCACCGACCGCGTCTCCCCTCCCCTGGTCGCTGCCCGGCTCTGCTCCCTCCATCGCCCTCCGGCATCTCGCCTCCCCGGTGCCTCCGGCCTGGAAGCCTCCCACTATCCCCGGTTGCTCCAAGCCCTGTCCAACATGGCCTTGAGCGCTTGCAGGAGTGGGGTAGCCACAGCTTCTCTGGGCAATCTCGCCACCCTCACATTTAGGGACCTGAGTCCCCCGCTTCATCTCCTTTGGCTTTTGCCCCCCCGCAGCGGCCCCCACTCTTTTTTGTGCCCCCTTTGTGCGTTCAGTGTGTCACACACAGCCTGTCTGTTCGCTGCCCCTGCCTTTGTCGGGCCCCGGCCGTGTCCCCCGGGAGCAGCCCCACAGGGAATACCCCTACAGGGAATACCTGCGGGTCCCCTCGGGGCTCTCGGTGCCTTCCTCCTCTCCGCTGCTCCCGGAGCGGCCCGGCGCTGGCTGGCTCCATCGGGGCGGTATTTTCGCGGAGTTCCAGAGCCAGGGCTTCTCTGCGGACGAGGACAGGTGGCAATGTATGCTCGCACCGAGCTGTGCGGTGTCACAGGAGCCGCGGCAGCGCGGTGTCTGATTTCTGAACTTGGCTGAACTCCCCGGCGCTGACCCTGGACGCTGGTGATTTGTTTTTTGATGTCACAAACATCCCCGAGTGTCCCCCCCGCCCCGCGTCCCCTTTGGTGGCCTCAAATATTTAATGTGAAATGTCACAGCCTGCATGAGGGAAGCTGAGTGTCTTTTCAGACGTGTGTAGATTGTCATGTATTTCTAAACATCAGCATTTATTTCTGTTTGAACAGCATTGCTCAATGCTGTTATGGTGGTAAATTGCCTGAAATATGGGAGTGACTCTTTTTGTTCTGTTATTGTTGTCAGGATTTAATACTGCCCATCACTTCAGAGCTCTGGAGGTGTTACAAGTCATGTAGTTGTTCTCACAAAGTTGTAATCACTTTGTATCTCAACACAAATCATCTGCCGCCCCGTGAGGTTTAGAATTTGTTTGTTTTTAAATATGTTTTCTTTCTGGAGAAACCAATTGTGTTATCCACAGTTTTGTTAACTAAATCAGCCTGGGTGGCTTTTCATCTAAAATGGCCAGAGGAACGTGGGGTTAAAATAAAAATGAAACCAGAGCTCAGTGCCAGTCTAACAGCTCTTAACTGATGAAATCTGAGATTGTAATACAGTGTCTTTCAGAGTAGCTTTTACTCTTGTCTTTTTTTGTGGGCTGTCTGTAAATAGTATAATTTGTAGTGTGTTAGAACTTCACATAGTGGGGATTTTCAAGAACTGATTCTAAAAACTAAAAATTTCTTTTCAATATGCTGCATTTGTGTCTAACTTGATCTAAATACAGACTCATGTAGAAGAATTCTGAGCTCTGATAGAAGATAATAAATAGTTGGAGTATGTGGGGGAAAAAGGAAAGTGAAAGCCAGTGGTGAGTGTCAAAGTTCTTGTGGAGGTAACTTGTTAAAAGCCAAGTGTAGGAGACTTAAGCCCAATCCTTAATACAGTGCTTTGGAAAAGCAAACTGAGGAAACTAAAATCATCCTGCCCACAAAATGTAGATTTTCCTGGAAAGCAGAGGATGCTCTTGTGCAGTGCAGCGAGGAGGCTCTTTAAGGAGCAGTAATCCCTAATATTTTGGGAAGTTGGTGAAGGATGGTTTAGTGCTGGCTTGGCAGATTTGGTTTCAAGATGCTGGGAGGAGGGAGAGCTTGGGGAATCCCTGGCTGACTTCCTGCTGCTCAGAGGTGCATCTTTCTCACTGCTTTAACTCACTCCAAGTGCCACCCCCAGCTCCCTTCTCCGATCTGACACTCGTAACCATGTCACAGCTTTCATAATAATAATAATAATTCAAAATAAAGCCAAATCAGGTTGGCTGCACATCATCCCATTCCTTCCTGGCACAAGGAGAAGTGTTGAGGGGAGAGAGCAGCCTGGATTGACTGGGGCAGGCTGCAGGGATGGGCTCTGATAAATAGGTCACTTTTCCAGCCTGGATGTTGTTTGCCTTGTCCCTAATCCATAGTGTGGTGTTGGGATTGCTGGATTTCTAAACCTCTTGGCTGTTGCTACTTCTGGGAGCTTGGAAATGCCAGAAAACCTGGAACTCATCATTCTGGCTAAGCTTTTCTGAGAATGTCTGTGAACTGTGTGTTCTTTTGCAGTCTGGTGATGGTGAATATCTCAGTTTTATGAGTAATAGTGATTATATTTGATGTGGAACCATTTGTAAGTTAGATTTTTATTTTTCTAAAATCAGCACATTTTCCAAGGTCAGGTCTCAAACATTCTTAAATTTGAGAAGTTCTGTGTTACATGTTTATACTGGGAGGAAAAAATATGGCTAAAAACCCATTAAAAAGGGTCAGGTTAATAACAATTAGTACATGTTGGCTTCTTAGTACTTCTGGAAAGAAGGTCAGTAAGGACTGCAGTAATTGAAGGAATTTAATAGAAATTATTTTCCCATTAAATTTTAAACAAAACAAAAAAAAGACTTAGGGTATATATAATGAGAACACAGCAACAATTACTGGTTTATTTCTTTGTTAAAACATATTTGCTTGCAATCAGGCTGAGCAAACCAAGTATTCATGATGTACTTAGACTTTTTTTTAGGACTCTCCATGGGTTTTGTAATTAAATTAGCAGCCTATTGACTAAGCAGACATATCTGCCTTTTTATTATGCATAAAAGCTGAGTTCTTTTTAGCACATGGAGTTTTTCTAAAAAAGAAATTTACATTTTTGACAGCTATATTTAGTCTGAAATGCTAATGTATTTCTGACTGCTTTTTTTAACTATGAAGTGATGCAGCCCATCTAAAGGTGGAACAAATCTATTAAACTTTTTTTACTCTCACTTTTGATAGGCAACACAAATAAACCCCTTAAAACACAGCTTTTCCCCTCCTCTGCAGACTCTTTAAAATAAGTAGGAAGCCTGTATCATTAGAATTATTTTACCTGCCCACATAATAGAGCCCAAAAAATGGAGAACAAATGCCATGTTGTGCTGGGAGATGTAAATCAGGTGACAGATTTTGATCATAACTCTGTGGGATACTATCAGACTGCTTTGCATAAATCAGAGCAGTGCTCTGTGGCAGCTGGAGTTGAGCAGGCTCTCAGTCCTGATTAATTTGTGCCTCCCATCCAGGGGGGCCTGGTGGGACCCACACAGGCACAGTGGAGCACTTGGTAGAATTTGGGAGTTAAGGCATGTTTGGGTTGTTTTAGCTGGATGGGGATTGTCTCAGTGTAGCCCAACTCATGAATTAATAAAAAGAGGGGCAGGAAAAGGCCATTCCTGCAGCATTATGAACAATTCTGATAATCTGTGTGAGTGTGGCACTCCAGGCACTTGGCTTTGTGCTTCCTGTCAGCTCAAGGATTCTGCCTCCACTGCTTTATTTCCAGTTTTGTTGGAAAAAAATTATATGAGGGAAGTTTTTAGCAGTGCTGCTGGTCCTGTGTGCTGATGGTGTTTAATGAGGTGCCTTTAGGGCCAGTGTTAGGGAATGGGACAAAAAGGAATTTTTTGTTTCTGCTTTCCATTTCTACTTTCCCTTTAGTTTCACCTTTTATCCTTTTCTGTGGCTTGTGTTTCTCTCTGCCGAAATAACATTTCTTTCCCTGTTGTCCTTCATTCCTTCCTTCCTCCGTGTGCTCTGTCATTCCCATCTGGTTTTATTCCTCTTCTCCACCTTCCTGCTTTTGTATTCTTTTGTATTTTCAATAGCAGAAATGTCTCTGGTGGGGCCTTCCCATTGTGTGAGTGCTCTTGACAAGCACACAGAATTCCCAGTAAATCTGCTTCCATCCCTCCTGAGTGTGGTGGCCTTGGGATGGAGCAGCTGTGCAAGGGTGGCAGTGTCACCTCACCCTTTCTCCAGCCCTCAGCCACTTTTGGGATAGCAGCACTGTCCAAACATTCCCTGAGCTCTGCTCATGGCAGTGCCACGCTCACACCTTCAGGGAATTAAAGGATTTGGTTTAATTTTGTGTATTTTATAGACTTGCACCAGGATTTCTACCTGGGGAAAAAAAACATGTATAATTGAGCCTGCACTGATTAGGTAGTTGCACTAAATGATTGTTGTAGGTCCCTTCCAACTGAAATAATTCTATTTGGATAATAACCCCCATGTTTTCAATAGAACTCTCCAAGAACACGAAGCATGCCTGAAACTGAAGACACAACCTTTCACTTAATTCCTGTTTGTAGCTAATTTTGAGGCTCTTAAGTACCACCTTTCACGGTGATAGATGTGACAGGTTTCAGTGATACTCAAATATTTTCCTTGAATATTCTTCCAGTACCTCATTTAGTTTGTCTCCTTTCTTATTAAAAAATGGCAAGTGTGCTCTGCCACTGCTTTATTATTTCGAGATTTTTTTCCTGCAGTTGTTCCATTTTACAAATACTGATTTAGATTTTTGTTCTTTGATGATAACATCCCTCTCCTCCACTTTGTTGGGCTGTGTAAAATAATGTGTAAAATGCTTTCAGACCCAAGGTGTGATCTCATTTGTGAATGTGTGAATGGCACTTAAAGCTGCCTGGGAGTGAAAGCCTTTGTGTCGAGGTCATTGTTGTGGGATCGGGACCCAGCCCCATCCAAGCTGCAGCCTGGGCAGGGGGATGCTGCTGCTGGCATTTGATGCAATGCTGCCCTCTCTAACACAGGCTATAATTTGAATTTCCTGTGCAGTGTTAAAGGCAGAGCAGATGCAGGAGCTGCAGCAGGTCAGAGCCCCTGGCTGTGCTGCTGTAACAGTTTCTGCTGCTCCATCTTCACAACTTGGGGGAGAACTTGTAGCAGGTTTGGAGGAGAGGCTTGGAGTGTTACAGGGAAACAGCTTCAGGCAAGAGGAGTCTGACAGCTCTGGGTTTTTGAGGTGCACAATCCATCATGCAGGAGTCCTGCTGGGATGGATTGTGATGGGGAGAGAAATCTGTGTGGAGAGGGAAGTGATGCTATAAATCAACAACAAAAAAAACTGTCTGGGAGTTGGGAAAGGCTTGGATACCTGGAGTGGTCAGGGAGGTTTCCCGAAGGATTTGAGTGATGGTCTGGGAAGCAGGAGGAGTCATTGCAGGGGGTGGGTGATGCTGAGCAGGTGAAAAGCAGCACTGAAAATCGAGAAGAGACTTCCTGAGCTCATCTCAAACTACTGATTGGATTTCTTTTCCTGGTGGTTTTTGCAGCATTTCTGAGAGCTTCTCCCTTCACCTGGGCCAGCCTGTGGTTTGCAGGCTCTCCTAATTACAAGGCAGCAGGAGCTGAACCATCCTAACTGAGCTTGCTTTTCAGCCAGAGCTGAGCTTTGACAAAGACTGGGGCCGTACCTTTTATGTGTGAAAATCAGATGGGTCTGCAGACTTCAGCTGTCAGTGAGGGACCAGTTAAGCTGTGTCACGTGTGTCCATTTCACTGCATTCCTTCTGGAGAGGCAGATGCAGGTTGGCTGTTGTGTTTAAAAACCACCCTCTTTGCTTTGGTGCAGAGTCTCAGTGCCAGGGCTGGTAACTCATTTAAAAAATCATAATATAAATGTTTTAGATTAGATCCTAGCCAAGGGCACTGTTACAAAAAAAAAAACCTCCACGTCACTTTTTGCCTTTAAACTGTTCTGAGAAGGAACAGGTTGTGGCAAAATATGGACAAAATAACCCCAACTGTTGGCAGAGCTAACATATATTGGATTGTAGTGTGGAAAAGTCTTACCTATTAATTCATAGCTTGCATTTATTTCAGCTGGAGATTGGATGGGGAACGGAGGGCTTTGGAATGTGCTTTATTCCCTCTTCTCCTGCATGTTTGAGGAGATCTGTCCGAGGGGAGTGGCTCATTTTTAAAACTTTGGAATTCCAGGGATTATTTTTTTCCACTCCATCTCTTTGGTGTCTTGCAAGTATTGATGGGTGAGACTTCCAGTGAGTTGTCGCTTGTTCTGGAGAACCTCCCAAATCCTTGGCAGCAAGGAATGTTGTTCTTCCCTCCACCTCTGGCATCACCCTTTGTTTTCTCAGCAAAATTCTTGCATTTGATCTGATCAAAAGAGAAGCTTTCAGTTGTTTTTTGTCTGCTTGGTGCTGCAGACAGTGTGGAAAACCTGGCTGATGAATGAATTCCTTAAAATGGAACCTGTGCTTGGCTTCAGTCTCCATTAATAGATTGGGTTTTTTACATAACTTTGCATAACATTTGAATAATCTGGCATTGTTGGTTTTGAAAGCCTTGAAGAGCTGTCAGCAGTCACCAAAATCATTCTTTCAGTAGTTTGTGTACTTGTCTCAGATTAAATGTTTTCCTTAAACACTCTCTTTCAGAGAGTTATTTTGCAGACTAAATCCCATTGGAAACTCTCTCTTTTTTGCCTCTTGGAGGGCACTAAAGACCAATGTCTGGGGCCTGTAGTGATTTTTCTTTTTTTTTTCTTGTTCAGAACATCTGTGCTGTCTCTTGGGATTTGGTTCCCTTTGGACTTGCATTGCTCAATTCTCACCTATTTATTTTGCACAGTTTACAGCTGTTGGGGTTAAAAATTTCCTGCCTCTGATGCTTTTGAAAGGAATATTTGCAATGTGTTGTTAAGCCAAAATAGTGATGAATTTGTGTTTTCGTTGTGCTCCAGATTAAGGTTTCTAAATTCTACAAACAGAGTAATAAACCTACTAAAGTGCTTGTATATTCCTGGAGTGCAGCTTAAGCTTTTCAGAGTTTATTGCTCTTAGGCTTGGTTTTAGACCTGGACAAGCCTGGGGTTTTCTGGCCCTTTGAGGGTGAATGATGCTTTTGTGTACAGAGCAAGAGAGCAGGGTTGTGCTGAACCCTCTCAGGTCCCCCTTCAAAGGATACAGTTCTGTAAATATCATCCTTTTGTCACAACATTTCTCCTTTCTACTTCCAGGAGTTTATTATTCCAGCTGGAACATGCAGAAGTAATTTAGCTACTTGTGTGTCTTCAGCAAAATCCATTTCAGTGCATTTTATTTCCCTGTTTGTGCTGCCACTTTAGGTGCTATCCAAAGGATTTCCTGGAGTGGCTTGATGTTTGTTTGCTTGCTTTTCCAGAATAACTTTACTGATACTAAAATCCTTCTTAATTCCATGACCAAGAGCTAGAAAATCCTCCCTGTGCACTGTGGGGGTGTCTGAGGGAAGCACAGGGTTTTTATTGTGTTGGTAAAAAGAGGTTTAATGTGAATTTAATGCTACTGGGACAAGTGTAGGTGCTGAGGTGAACAGTGCTGCAATTTAAGGGATCCTCCCTGCTGTAATCCAGACCTCCCTTCCCAGCTGGAATATTTGATGTTTAACTTCCCCATACTTCTGAGGACATCAGACCATAGGGGAAGTTTTTTTCTTAGCTGCTGGTGTGTGTGTGTGAATCAAACAACAGAGTTATGTAAATAAATGTATGCAGCCTGTTGGATATATTTGACTATTCCCTTTTTTTTTAACCTCCAGATGGTAGCTGGGTTCTCAGCTCCAACTCCTTCATGTGTGAGGGTCAAGGAATGAGTAAGAGCCTGTTAATAGAGGCCAGTGGGAGTTGTAGGGAAGGAGAGACAGGAATAGTCTCTGCCTGAGCAGTTTCTGTTCAGCTCTGGCAGAGCTGCAGAGTGGAGCAGAGGATGGAAATGTCGATCCTGGTGTTTGCTCTGGTCAGCTGGGAATGGGAGCTGAGCCCTCCCAGTCCTGGGGGTCTGGGGAAGGACGTGTTGGGCTGTAAAGGAGCAGCAGGATCGTGGGCAGGAGTGGTTTGTTTACCGTGTGAGGAGTAAATAAAACTCCTCACAGTTTACTCTGGGGTGGGGACTCACCAAGGGCTTGCTGTGGTCACGGAGAGCACAAATTTCTGGGATTGTTCGAGCTGAATCCTGGATATTCAGAGTGGATTAGGTGAGGCAGTGTGGATTTTGAGGGAGTCACCTGCTCTGCTTGCTATCTTCTGTTATTTCAGTGGCTGCAGGAATGCATCAGCCAAAGGAATTCCTTTGCTTCTCTGACCAGTACAGAATGTTCTAAAGCTTCTTTCCTTTCTCTTTTTTCTCCTCCTCACTTCAGAGGGAAGTTTCTCAGCAGAAAGCTGAGGTGTGGATAAGCTGATAAGGATCTTTTCCAGCCTTAAGGATTTTTTGTAGAATACTTGAGGTTTCTTCACATTAACTTTCCAAATAGTGTTCCTTGCACTTGGGTGGTGCTGACATCCATGTGGAAAGGTGGCAGGGAGCTTGTACAGAACTTGTGATAATTTTCTATAAAATGCATGTCCACATCTCTGCCTGAATGCTTTTCTCTGTTGTATATATAATTATTTTTATTTTTTTTTTTAAGGATTGGACCTATCCCATGAGGAGAGAGATGCAGGTAGGACACTTTTGTTTACTGTTTGAGACAAAACCCATGGAGCATTTAATAAGGAGAAAAAGGAACTGTTATCAAAATCAGTCTTTACCTGTAAAGTGTCAGGCAGCACCATGGGAGACAGAATTAATTAGTTAATTAAGGTGAGGATTTGCCAGCTTGGAATTCAGGTGTGTTTTCATCTCTGTTGTGCAGGTACTAAACCAGAAATCCCCCAAATATTACATTTTTGTCTTTCTGAGTGTCTTTAGATGATTACTAAAGCTTTGCCTTCTACCTTAGGCTTGGAACTGTTCTCCAGTGGGATGGACAATTAAAATTTTCCTACTGTGGTGTCAGTCAAACCTTTGCACAAGATAAGATCTACACACCTGCATATCTTCATTGATGGGGAGATAAATGGTTAAAAACTGATATTTTCCCACTGCTAGGCCAAAGCTTGAGGAATTTCCATGTGTGTATCTCTTTTCATGACAGCAATTTGGAATGAATTACAAGACAGGATAATAAACCAAGTTAAGATTTCCCTGCTCTTGATCTGGGGCTGGGTGAGATGCAGGAATCAACCTGGAACTCAGTCCAAATCAAGGACTTTGTTTCTGGTCCAGAACAAGATCTCCAGCACCAAGATCATGTTTCTTTTATCCTGCCAAACCAATTTTTTTTTCCTTGTCCTGCTATAAATGACATTGATGACACATTTCAGGAATATGTAAATTATTTGTGTCCATGTTCTGAGGTGAGTGGAATGTGTTATTTCAGATCATTTGGAGTTGATATTAAATGTCTGTTCTTCTCCTAGGAAATCTTACCTGGGTTATTTTTAGGCCCATATTCTTCAGCTATGAAAAGCAAGGTATGATTTTCAGAATATTCTCTCACAGGGAAGCTTTGCTGTGGTGATTTGATTTGTTACTGTGGAGATCTGCTCTGTGTATCTATAGAGGTGGAAATTTGGTTGCAGTTCTGAACTGGAACGTGAAAAATGCCAAAGTGGAAGGAATATGTGGTGCATTTGTGGGATGATCTGAGCTATTTGTATTAAAATTGAGTCTTAAATATAATTTTTCTTAGAGAATTTAAGCTATTTGAGACACTTTACCAATTCCTATTTCCTTTGCTGAAGTGTAGCAAGACCTGTCAGAACTGGGAACTCACACACAGGCATTAAAACAAGGAAAATTAAATTTCAATAAAGTCAAGCACTGCTCAGGCACAGCCTGGCTCTACAAATTTACCTCATGGTTTAAATGATCTTATTTTCATGGTCTGGTTCCAGCAAGAATCCAATGCTGGCTGCAAATTCCTCCCTCATGTAGGGACTTGAAATTTCAGGCAAAGTGCAAGGTGGGGAGAGACAAACAACTTCATTGAATGCCTTCCTGCTTTGCCATTTTATATTTTGGAAAAACAACATTTTTACACTCTGAATTCTAGAAAACCAGCTCAGATTTTCCTTGATATAGCCCTATTTTGTATCTAAGTACAGTTTTTCTTTTTATTACTATTTCTATTTATATATAGACTATATAAAAATAGTATAATAATATGTATAATATAGTAATATAGATATTACTAGTCTATTTATGACAGCTTTTCTTTATATTATTATTATTAATAATTATTTCTTTATCTATTACTGTCTAATAGATGATTCTGTGATTAAAAGAATATTTTTTTCTTTCTCCACAGCTACCTATACTCCAGAAACATGGAATAACCCATGTAATATGCATACGGCAGAACATTGAAGCAAATTTTATTAAACCAAACTTCCAGCAGTTATTTAGGTGAGAAATGACCAAGGTTCCTTTGTGAGTGTGTGTGTGTTCTTTCCAAATATTTTCACTTTGTCAGAATTATTTGAAAAATGCGCTGAGGTGCAGAAAGACTTGAAATCCAAACCATGAATTTTATTCATCCTGCACGAGTCTGCAGATTAGAATTATCCATAGTTTGCAGTAACTGTTTTGAGTTTTCAGTGATTTCTGAGAGGGGAAATCTGTCAGGGGGTGTTGGAGGAGATCCCCCACTCCTTTCCTCACGAGGTCCTGGATGGAATTTCTGGAGTTCAGAGCAGGAATTAAAGCCAGGGGGTTGTGCTGGGTTCCTCCTGCCCTGGAGGGGTTGTAGCAGCTCTGTGGTGCTCACAGGAAATTCTCATTGCAGGTATTTAGTCTTGGATATTGCAGATAATCCAGTGGAGAATATAATCCGATTTTTCCCTATGGTGAGTAGATGGGTGGGGAAGGGAAATCCCCAGGAGTTTTGTGAACTAACAAATACCAGTTTCACATTTGGGATACTCAGCCTCGGGCACCTGGAAGTGCTGCCAGCTCCTGACTTTGTTATTGACACTTTAATGAGTGTAATTAACTCCTTTTTACAAGTGTGGAAACGGGTGGAGTTGTAGGAGCTGCTTCTTGTGATGGTATCAAAAGAAAAAAATTAAAAAAGACAGGCCTCAAAACAGAGAGATTTGGACATGGGGGAATTCTGGGGCCCTTGACCTGGGGGAACTTTTATTTGAGCCCAAAATATTTACATTTCTTGTATCCAATTCAAAATAATAACTAAGTTTTACGGTATCTTAAAACAGGTTTGCTGCAGAGGAATTAAAAAGTAACTTGTAAATTAAACAATGCCCATTATTGGAACATACACCGTAGTTTTGAGCTGTGGGTTTTTATTTTTATTTTAGTCCGGTTTGCAACTGAACAAAAGGATTTTGTTCCTTCTTCCACAAAAAACCCACAAGTGCCTTCACTGGTTTTGCACTAACGATTTTAGGAATAGTTTAAAGTACAAAAGAAATACAAATGTCCAGTTGAAGTGGGGTTTAAGTCTGCATAAAGGTGCATTATTGTCACTGATATAAAAATTATACCCAATTTAGGTGTTACTACTTGCACTTAAAATAATCTGAAAGTTTGAGTCTTGGTTTTTTTTTTCTTTTCAGACTAAAGAATTTATTGATGGAAGTTTACAAAGTGGAGGTAAAATTATATTAACTTTCCCCTCATAAAACTAACTTAGGGGTATGGATTAGAGGCTCTTAAATAAGAGCTTTTCTTAAATTTGGAGGATTTATTATGCTTGATTTGAACTCAGGCACATTCAGAGCAAAGTGTTCTTTCCTTTTGCCTCTAAGTGGAAAATCAGCCCCTGGGGTTTGGGGTTTTTTCACATGAAACTCAGCTGAGTTCTGTGCATGAGGTTTTCTTGTCCCCTCTCAAATGTAGGCCCTGAAATCTGCATTGTGGCCATTCTGTCACTCAGAATCCTCACAGGAGCAGCAATCCCAGTTCTGTATCCCAAAGGGCAGAGTGCAGTCAGAAATTCAGGGTGAAGGAAGACAACACCTGTTTTTTGGATGTGCCTTGCTGCTGCCTGGTTCTCCATAACAAGGGAAAACCACATTTCAAAGAATTTTATTCAGTTTATACAAATATGGTTAATTTGGGTTTTTTTTTTCCTTCTCAGGAAAAGTTCTTGTCCATGGGAATGCAGGGATTTCTAGAAGGTAGGAAATTATCCACCCTGATACTAATATTTTTAAACAATTGAAAGATATTTTGCTAGTTTTTATTTGTTTTGTTTTTTTTTTTTTCCAGTGCTGCCTTCACTCTTGCATACATAATGGAAACATTTGGGGTGAAGTACAGGTAAGAAGAGCTGTTCAGGTTTTAATTCATGTGGTGTGGTTGAATAATGATTTTGGAGGGAACAGAAACTGTTGTGTTTCACTCTGTCTCAGTGCCTTACCTAAGACTTTAGCAGGAGCTGATTATTCCATTTTCCTTCACTGCAGTTGTGTTTACACCATTTTTTTTAAAGAATCAGGCACCTGCTGCTCAGGGAGTGAGGGCACCAGCCTCCATCCATGGATGAAACCTTGGGAGAGCCCCAGGGGCTGTTCTGAGCCTGTGCTGAACAGGAAAGTGAGCTGAGCACTGGGGTGGGCAAACAGAATTGTACAGCTGCTGCTTCCTGCTTTGGCCAAGCCATTTCAGTTGTAAAAACCAGTTCTGGAGAGGGTTTAGAGGTTCTGTGGTGCTGAACAACTGATAATCTGAAGGAAGACTCAAACCACAGAGACTTTAATATATTTTTCACTGAAGTGTTTTCTTCTCTTTTTAAGGGATGCATTTACTTATGTCCAAGAAAGAAGATTCTGTATTAATCCTAATGCTGGATTTGTCCATCAACTTCAGGTGACTTTTTTTAAATTCCTGATGATAACTGGAAAGCCATTTAATGAATCATCTTCCTGCCAAACAGATATTTACACAAATGTGCTTCAAGGAAATGTCAGGAGCTGGAGGAAAGCTTGGGAGGAAGATGAGTGGGCACCTCAGTTCCTTAGAGTTAAGCTTTGGACAAAGCAAATCTGGGAATGGAGGAGAAATAAAAATCCTGGTTTGTGCAGTGATTAAGAGGCTCTGAAATGTCTTGATTGGTGCTGAAGGAGCTCAAAGGAAATGTTTCTTCCTTAAATCCATTTTTTTAGTCATCCTTGAACTTTTCCTCTGACTTCCTGATGGTTTTTGTCATTCATGTCAAAGCAACAAAGAATTCTCCTCCTCCCAAATCTGTGCCTGAATATGAGATGCTCCCTGAATTGGCCCTGCTCATCCTTACAAAGCTTTATCCCAAAGTAATTCCAACCCACATTTTTGGACCTTTCCAGGAATATGAAGCCATCTATCTAGCAAAATTAACCATCCAGATGATGTCCCCTCTGCAGCTGGAGAGATCCCTCTCAGTCCCACCTGGCAGCACAGGTGAGAAGCTTCTCCTGCTGGTGGGGGTGTGAGGGGATTTTTCAAACCTTTAACAGCAGAATCCCAAACTCTTGGGGAGGGCTTTTGGTGTGCAAGGTGAGTTTAAACTTCAATGTGAAGTGTTTAAATGTCCTGGTTTGCATGGCAGAAATTCCCTCTTGCCTCCCGCAGGAAGTTTGAAGAGGATGCACGAGGAGGATGAAGATCTTGGCACCATGCAGGTGGCAGCAGCACAGAATGGCTGATGGCTGAGGACAAGCACTGGTTGTAGTGAGAATTCCTGCCAAGAAAGGTGAAGAAAACTAGGAAAAAAAAAACCCCACACAAAAACCAGAACGAGAATTAATGCAAAACAATGAACACACATAGCTTCTTTTCAATTACATGTTGCTTTCAGATGTAAATCTGCCTCTGCAACACACTAAGCATCATTTTTAAGATGTTGGACTTCTTGAATGAATAGATGGCACTGATTGTTTTACTCCTTTTTTACACTTTACAGTTTTATTCTAAACCAAGATTTTTGGACTTGCAAAGAGGTATTATTGCAATAATGCACTTTTCATACTTGAAATTTCTTTATTTGTATGATATAAAGTTATTACTTTAAACAAAATGCAAGCGGGGGGGATTTGTTTATAAAGTTATTTGTGTAATTTATAACAAGAGACTTTAGTAAAGAAAAAGTTTGCTAAAATTCACCTTGTTCTCAGTATGTATTATGGCAGAAATGTGCTCTAGGAACATAAACATAGAGGTTAATTGAAGTTGAACTATCTAGAACATCCTCAAACTGGTTTTCAAGTAGTTGCTGTTGCAAGGCAGTAGTGGCATCATTTGAGGTAAAAATTGGACTTGTCTTTGAAAACTGAGGCCCAGGGCACTGCCCATAATGGGATCAAGAGTTAAAGAGTTCACCTCAGCTCTGGTAAAACCTTGGACTGAGCTAAGAAAACACTTCTTGCTGCTTTAAGGTTTTCAGGTTGGGGATTGTGCAGCTGTGACTGTCCTGCCTCAGCAGCACAGAGGTTGTGCAAGCACAGTCCTGGTTCTGCATCTGCTTTATTTCCCAGTGTTTGTTGCCTGAAAGCCAGGGCTGGAATGATTTGGGAGCACTGTGGTGACTGAGCAAGGCTGTTAGAAAAATGTGTGTGTTTGGGAAGTCTGAGCTTGGCAAGCAGACTGTGTTTTAACATGGAAAAAATGGGCTCAGGATTTGGGGATCAGAGCATCCAGCAGCACATTCCTGTTCCTGCTGATACCCTCTGCCACCTACAGCAGGGATGGAGCAGAGTAATTCCCTTCAGGGGGGAAAAAAACCTGCAATAAATAGTGCGATGCTTTAGGTAGGAACTTTTCAGCTGGAAAAAAAGGAAGTGGTTTATCTCCTGGAGAGCTGCACTGTGCCAGTGTCCAGTGCTGGTGTGCAGTTGGAGAGGGTTTGTTCCTGCTCTGAACTTGACCCTCCATAAAGGAATGCTCTGGGGCTGTTGGGAAATGCATTCCTGGCTTTGGAGCCCGAGGCTCCCACATGGCAGCAGTCCCCAGGCACTGCCAGCCACGAGCTGGGCTGGGAGGCATCAAATCCCTGTCAGTTCCAGGTCCCTGGGGAAGGGGAGGGATGAAGCACAGATGGAAGGCACTGATTCATCTCCAGGCTGCTCCGTGTCCGTGTCTGCTCTCTCTGGGGTCCTGGGAACGCTCCCTTCCTACTGACAAGCTCCATGACTAAGGGTTTCTCATCAATCCAGTTTATTTCCCTGGCATTACCCCCTCCTGGTGCCTTTTACAGTCATTCTGGTCTGTCTGCCTGTCAGATCCTAGGGGATTCTGAGATTTAATTTTCCTCAGATCTATTACTAAGCCATCTATTTAAAGCTTCCTGTGTCTGTCTGCTGTAGTTTCACTGCCAGGAGGTGTTTGTTTCAACATTTGGTTTTGGGGGTTGAACTAAAGGCAGGAATTGGAAGCAGGGTACCTCACTGTGGACTGGAAGGAGAAGTGGAGGGTGAATTATTATTTTTATTTCCCAACACCCAAATCTTTGGGAATCCACAGCTCTTGACTGAGGTGCTGAAATTGCCTTTTCCAGCTTAGGGGAAGCAGAGGGAAGGAGCTGGAAATCTCTTCCTCAGGGTGAGAAAAGTCTTAGCCAAAAAATTAAATTGCAGGGAGGAGGTAACATTCAACCTCTGGAGAAGTTGCTAGTGCTCTTAGGGCTGGTTCTGCCAAAAATAAAAGTGTCCCAGGCAAGGCTGAACAAGGCTTGGAGCAAACTGGGATAGTGGAAGTGGCCCTGTCCATGGCAAGGAGTGGAATGAGATGGGCTTTGAGGTCCCTTCCAACCCAAACCAGTCTGGGATTCTCCAGTATTAATCAACTATATGTCCAAACACTGCTGGTTTTATATATATATATATTATTTGTATGATTACATATATTTATGTAAATATATATAAAAGATATCTATATAGCTATAGATAATTATATGAACCTGAAACAGAGGTACCCAGATGCCTTTGTGGTCCAGGGAAAAGACATTTATGAAAGGTTTGGTGCTTGCCTCAAGGAGGTCATGGTTGATTTTTTTTTTATATATATAGTCTCCCTATGTGTATGCATATACATATATATATATAAATATGCATACATTATAAATGTCAGATATAAATTTTATATATATATAAAATATCCATATATAGATCTTATATATATCTATATATACACACATATATACTATAGCAGAAATATTGATATTTTAGCTCTATTTTTACATATACATAATAAAGATACAGGGGCCCTTGCTCTTTCCCCTTCAGCCCTTTGCACTGTGGATAAATTTCAGGGCTGCTGCAGTTGCTGTTTCCCTCCCCCCGGGGCCATGCAGAGCTGGCACTTGTGGCATTGTCCCTGTCCCTGTGACAGTTTCAAACACCCCCTGTGTGACTGTGGTGGCCCGGGGCACACCTCAGAGTCCCCAGGCTGGGCACTTCCAGCTCTGCAGCTGCTGTTTGTGCAGAGGGGTGGGAATGTCACCTCTGGGAGGAACAAAGAGCTCTTCAGCTGCCCTGAGGGGGCTGTGCCCATTGTGCTGCAGCCACAAACCGCAGCTTTCACCCCATTCATCTGTTTGACAATGATCTGAGCAGGGCCACAGCACCTGCTCCCCACTCTGATCTTCTCATTAACTCTTAACGGGGGCCTGGGGCTCTTTAGATGGTGTAGATACCATGGAATTCAAATAATCCACTTTAAATCCTGGGAATTCTGAATTAATTACAACTGTGAAAGGCAAGGAAATCCACCTCAGTCACTTGGGCCAGCAGAAAGCAGGAGCTGCTTTACAGAATGAGAGTCAGGGCTTGAGCCATGCACATGCTGTCAGAGGAGCACATCTGCTTTCTCTTGGGACAGAAAGCCACATGGAACTGCTAAAAGTGTTCTTTTCAGCCCAGGGAAGGGGAACAGGTACCTGCAGCAGGTGCTGCTGCTCAACAAGCACATCCTCACTCCATGAAAAACAGGCCAGATACAGGTGGCAATCATTTATTCAGCTTAAACAAAGATATTCTTTAAAAAAATAATCAATAAATAAAGCAGACATCACCAAGGAGACACTGGATGGAGTGGAGAACCCTCAGGAAGATCAAGCAGAGCCCCCAGCACTGTAGAGTTGCTCTCCAGAGCACAAAGCAGGACAGTGTGGAAGGCCTGGCTGCCCACAAACAACCCTGGCTGGGTACAATGCCCCATTCATGGCTGTGGCATTTGTCACTCCCCACACAAAACACAAAACACCACTGTTGGCAACAGGCCTTTGGATGTAACTTGCTGTTCACCCCTTGCAAAAGTGCTAAAATCATTGATCCAACCTTGCAGCACCAGGGAAGCTCCACAGCAGCAGCAGCAATCCCTCAGGAGAAGGGAGGGGATTTCTCTGCTGGTCTGCTGTGCCACAGCTACAAATCCCTCCTGGCCCTCTGGAGAGCCAGTGGCTGGGCCAGGGGTGTTCAGTAAATCCCAGAGTGGTTTGGGTTGGAAAGGACCCTGAACTCATCTCATTCCAACAGGGACACCTTCCACTGTCCCAGGCTGCTCCAAGCCCTGTCCAGCCTGGCCTTGGGCACTGCCAGGGATCCAGGGGCAGCCACAGCTGCTCTGGGCACCCTGTGCCAGGGCCTGCCCACCCTCACAGTCAGAATTCCTTCCCAATATCCATTCTAACCCTGCCCTCTGGCAGTGGGAAGCCAATCCCTGTGTCCTGCCCATACAGAAGTCCCTCTCCCTCCTTTTCAGGCCCTGGAAGTGGCTCTAAGGCTTTTCTGGGCTGAACACCCCCAGCTCCCTCAGGTGAAGCTGAATCTGCCATCCCAATCCCCTTCCCACTGAATACCAGCCAGAACCCCACTCCCTGTGGGATATATTCCTTCAGGCATTCCAGTTTCCCTGTTACCCTCTGCCCTGTAGCAAACCACATTTGGGGTTTTTATGTCAGAAAAAAAAAGTAATTATCCTGAAAACCAAGTTATCAGCTAAAGTGCAGGAGCCCTGCAGTGAGAAGCACACATCCATTTTCAGCACAGCCTGGAAGGACTCTCCCCACCCTGCACCAACAGTAACAAATCCAGTCCTGGAAAACAGTGCCTAGAAAACTTCAGATGCACCACCAGCACTTCCATGAGGTGTCATGGAATAAAGTACAACTAAGGCCTGTTGTGTGTCACTAATTCTGCATAAGAGAAGCCTCGTCCCTTCCCCAGCTACGTCATCCATTCTTCCATCAGCACAGCCAGGACAGTCCCAGGGCTGTCCTTTGGCTACTGAGAAAAGAAGCACAAACCTTTAGAAAAATACAATACAAGAAAAAATTTGAGATAAAAATATATACCTTTGGTTAAAAACCATCCCTTTAACGAGTCCTTTGTAACTCAGCTAGAACAGAAAAGCTTCACCTCGACTCAACAGTAGTAAAAATTAGTTCTAAACTTATTTTCTAACCCAGAGGACTCTTTCTAAAACCTCAGTAATTTTTTTTCCCAAGATTTACACATTGGATGTTCATTATTTATAGGGATTGTTATATCTGCAGCAATAAACTATAGAAATTTTCCATGGAGAGAATGTTTGTAGCACAA
This sequence comes from Hypocryptadius cinnamomeus, assembly GCA_013400635.1. Lineage (NCBI taxonomy): Eukaryota > Metazoa > Chordata > Aves > Passeriformes > Zosteropidae > Hypocryptadius > Hypocryptadius cinnamomeus. The sequence continues at coordinate 30,926 of VYZP01053204.1, forward strand.
GCTCCTCCACCAACAGTCTTTTGAAGAAAAAAAAAAGAACCCAGAACACCTAGAAGCTGTTAATTAAAGAACCGTTGAAACATGTAGTTTTCATCAGATACCAAATAGCCAAACTTCTTGTAGAAATCCACATTTTTGGGCAGACACTCCAGCGTGATTTTGTAACAGTTCAGTCTCTTACTTAGCAAGGTGAGGGTGGACGTTAATCTGGAACAGACAAAAAGTCAGCAGTTAAATGCTGGGTCAGTGAATATTAATGAGTTCTATTATCACAGCCACAACACTGAGGGCTGACAGCACTCTGTGCTTTCCTGCAGATCATTTTGTGCCCAGCTGGTGATCCCTGCTGGCTGAATTCTTCCCAGGTGCTTGGCAGGAAGGTGTGAGGTGTGAAGGGCTTGCTGAATGCCAGAGGTGGGGAATACTCACAGTTTTCCAAGCTGCTTCCCTCTGCACTCGCCACTGACCACCACATCTTCTATCCTGCCTCTCTGAAAACACAGACAAGTGTTTGTTAGCCTTGGAATTGCCCTTCCAGCTCCCTGTGTTCACAGCCTGCCCGGGACTCCCAGCACGGGGATCCTCGGCCATCTGCTCTGTCAGAACCACGTCTGACTCCTTCCAAGGCACAATGGGACAGATCTCCCAGTGCTCCTTTTCCTGAGGAAAAGCCAAAGCCTCCTTTTACTGTCAGCTCAGCACTCAAGGGTATGATGTATTTTTTAAATACACAAAATACTTGATATTTTAAAATATATTTTTTAAATATTTACATTTTTAAGGTTGGAAAAGCCCTTCAAGACCATCGAGCCCAGCTGTTCCCCAGCACTGCCAAGGCCACCACTGACCCATGTCCCCAAGTGCCACATCCACATGGATTTTAAATCCCTCCAGGGATGGGGATTCCACCACAGCCCTGAACAGCCTGTACAGGCCTGGACCACCTTTTCCACAAGGAAATTTTTCCCAATATTCAACCTAAACCTCCCCTGACACAACTTGAGGTTGTCACCACACAGTAACACCATAAAACCAGCACAGCCAGAGTCAGGGCCAGGATCTTTTCCTCCCTTCCCAGCTGCAGGATTTACCTTGGCACAGGAGTGAGTGAATTTATGTTCTATAACCAGCGTTGCCGTGGCAACGATCTGCCCCAGGTTGGTGTCCTCCACCACGGTAACGTAGTAATCTCCAGACCTCTTCATGTGCTCAAAGGTTTCTGTGGGAGCAGGCACAGTGTGGAACAGGCAATTCAGGCTCACAGTAAACTGCAGTTAAATCTGATATTTGCAGCAGTCTCTGAGTGCAAATCACTGTGGGATCACAGGGAAGATGCACTCAAGACTCCAGAAAATGAATGCCCCAGAGTCAGACGAACCCATGAGAAAGCAGGAATTACACCAATTCCTTTTCCTTATTTTCCCAGAAAACCCCCCCTTGCTGAGCAGCTCTGCACATGGGCACTACAATATCAAATCATGGAATGTTCTGGGATGGAAGGACCTTAAAGCTCATCTCCCTTCCATGGGCAGGGACACCTTTCACTGTCACAGGCTGCTCCAAGCCCCTGGTCCTGCACACCTCCAGGGATCCAGGGGCAGCCCCAGTTTCTCTGGGCACCCTGTGCCAGCGCCTCACCTCCCTCAGAGGGAAGAATTTAATGGAAAGGGTTGTCCAGGCCTGGCACAGCTGCCCAGGGCAGTGGTGGAGTGCCCATCCCTGGAGGGATTCAAAAGCTGTGTTGATGTGACACCTGGGGACATGGATTAGTGGTGGGTTTGGCTCAGATCCTGCTACTCCCTGAATCCCTGAGCTGCCTCCCCACTGCCTGTCTGGCCCAGGAGGAGGATTTAAAGGGGATCTAAAGAAGGTTCAAAGAGAGCTGGAGAGGGATTTTGGTCAAGGGCCTGGAGGGACAGCACCAGAGGAATGGCTCCCCACTGCTAGAGGGCAGGGTTAGATGGGATATTGGGAAGGAATTCCTCCCTGAGAGGGTGATGGGCTGGCACAGGGTGCCCAGAGAAGCTGTGACTGCCCCATCCTGGAGAGTGTTCAGTCCAGGTAGGAGGAGCTTGGAGCAACCCAAATAATCCATCCTACCAGCTATCTAAAACTCGGTCTAAAAACCAGTTTCACAATTTAGGCAGCAATTTAAGCAGCCCTTGGGGATAGCTGCAGCTGGATGCAAGGCTGAGTGCCAAGGGGAGCTGAACTCATCCCTCCCTCTGGCATCAGGCACTCAGGAGCCTCACACCTGAGCAGCTTTGCTGTCAGCATCAGGATCCTTTGATTCCCTGCTAGCCCTGTGGAAAAGCCAAGGAATGATGAGGTACTCACTGATGAACTGCTCCGGGCTCACAACTCCTGTTTCTGTCAGCTGACCCAGAACCTTAAAAAAGCCTGGCAGGAAAGGAGGGGGAAAACAACTCTCAGTGAGGGACAGACACACAACCAGCTCCAAGCAGCAAGGAACAATCCAACACGGCTGTTTGGAGAGGGATCATGGCACCATCACATCACAGTGGGATGGGACAATGTTGAAGGATTGGCTAAAGCTCAAGTGAGCTTGGAATAATGAGTCCAAAGCAATCTTTTAATCCAAATTCCAGAACTGAAGGAGAATTCATGCACCAAGATGCTTGTTCATGCTGTTTTGGTAGTAAAGGCTGCAGTATGAACAACTGTGCTCCCTCTCCAAAGCCATGGTGAATGGGAACTTGTGGATCTTTTGGAAGATTTTATTTGAATTTTAGGATTAAAACAGTAAACCACATTTTCAGGGTCACCCGATACAGCACCAATCCATGATGCCAAAAGGTCAAATTCAGGGATGTGGTCACACAGGATAAACCAGGACACGGTCACAGCTGAAGGCTACCATAGCCCAAGGGATGTTAGGACAAGGCTCAGGGTGGCATTGTTGGGGTGTCCTGTGCAGGTTCAGGGGTTGGACTCAATGATCCCTGTGGGTCATTTGCAACTCAGGATGTTCTAAAATTCCATCAAATTGCTTACTGATAAAAATAACACAAATCAGGGAAAATGAGCAATCCCAATCTACTGAGAGCTCCTACAGAAACACAAGTTACCAATTCCACCCCCCAGTGTCATTTCTGGCAACGATAAACCAGGATTCTACCTCGATTTAAATCAGCTGTGCAAAGTGGTCTCAGGACCAGCCCATCCCCCGGATCCAGTGGAGAAATAGCAGGAGAAAAGGTCGTGGTGTTCTCACTCCAGTCGAGTTCCTGCAGGATCCTGGGGTCAAACATGGGCGTGTCATCGGGCATCACGGTGGCCACGGGCATCATGGCTGCAAAGGGAGATCTGGAACGGAATGGAACGGGTAAGGCACGGTTTAATCTCTAAATAAGCTGTTCCCCCTGCAGCAGGCCATGGGATTTGCCTCAGGGATTTCCAGGAAGGTGAATGCACTGCTGTTCACTTCATCTGCTCAGCCTTCACCGGAGCGCGTGCAGCCGGGCACGGCGCTCGTGTGTTTATCCCGGGAAAGTCCAGCCCGAAGGCATGAGGAGGGCACTCCACAGCCCTCTGGGAAGGAAAGCATCACTCCTAAGAAACCTCCCCACAGCCTGCCTGGCCATCATCTGCACTGCTGTTCAATTTCAAACCTGCTGTGGGAATAATGCACTTTTATCCAAGCAGTCCCACCCCACAAATATTTAATCTCTCGGGCACGAGGTGCCCCATCCCACGGCAGGCGAGGCCCAGCCCAGCCCAGCCCGCCTCTCCTGGGCTCTCCTGTTTGCTCCGTGTGTTTGCAGAGCCCAGCTGCCAAGCACAGCCCCACAGCGGCCACCAAGCAGGGCCAAGGTGACAGCGAGACACCTGTTAATGATTGAAGAGATTGGGTTATTCTGGGTGACAAAGGGAGGTTTTTCCTTATTGCATTCAAGGCCAGGCTGGACAGGGCTTGGAGCTACCTGGGACAGTGGAAGGTGTCCCTGCTCATGGCAGGGGGTGCAATGAGATGGCCTTTAAGGTCCCTTCCAATCTGGAATTCTATGATAAATTCTATGATAAAGGAAAATAATTCTTATTCTGTCCCCTGTAGAATACCTGGTCAGGGTTCTGGTATGAGCAGAGCTCATGAAAACTTCCAATTTCTTTATAAATCTTCAGATTGCCTTAGCTGCACCATGAATACGGTCACACACTAGTGGTCAGGCCAAACAGCAGAAAGAAAAAAAGTGTCTGGGATGACACATTTTAAAATAAGACACCTCACAGCCCAAAGAAAGAACAGAATGTTTGCTGTGAAGCATCACAGCATAATGAGCCTCAAAAGTGAAAGTGGCTCTAGAAACCCAACTGAAATTTCTTAACAAAAAAAAAACCAGCACAAAATCTTTTTTTATGCCACCTGCTGGTACACACTGGCCTTTGAATCCCAGCTCTCACCCTAGTTTTGCATATAAAAGTAAAAACATTTGCTGTTACAGCAATTAAACAGCAACACAAACTCTCATCCCATGTGAATTTTCAAAACAAAACAGCAGGAAAGATTAATTGCAAAGAGAAACATTCCTACAGATCTCTCTGTTCCTCCAGCTCAACCAGTCCAATGTCACTTTTCCTCTGTCCCCCAGAATTCCCAAATGTCCATATCAACATTCAAACAGTGCCTGGACAGAATAAAGCAAACCTCAAACTCCAGCTCAGGGTTACAGCACACCAAGGGAAAAGCACAAAGAGAAAATAAAATTTTCGATGCTCTATGAGCAATCAGTGACCAACTAGGAGTCACTTTCCCAACTACTCCCGGCACAGCTGGAGCAGGACAGAGTTCCAAGCTACGTTCGTTTTCTGGAGGCAGGAATATGATTTAGGATAATGTCAATGAAAAATTTAAAAATAGGATTAAGGCACAGGGAAGGAGAACTCAGGCCTGTGGGTCGTCCTGGTCCCCACATGTGTTGGGTATGGCCAGGGACCCCCTAAGATGAGCTGCCATCCCGGGGGACACCCCCAAACCCCCTGGGAGGGTCAGTGGGTGCCTGGCCAGACCTCTGCCAGCCCCCCAGTTTTGGGGCACGGGGTGACAGAGCCCAGCTGTGCCCCTGGAGGGTCCCCACGGCTTTCCTCAGCTGAAACCTCTCGAGGGGCTGCCCCCAGCTCACACATGGCCCCTTGAGGGGATCCCCTCAACACGCAGCCCTTCGGGGGGGCCTCCACACCTCACACAGCACCTCGGGGGTCCCACACCCCCTCACCCCACACACGCTCTCTCGGGGGGTCCCTACAGCTCCCCTCAGCTGAAGCTGCCCCTCGGGGGGTAGGACCGTCCCCAAACCAACCCCTCAACTCACACACGCCCTGCTGAGGGCAGCCCTCACTCCATCCGCAGCCCCTCGGTGGAGGAGCATCCCGCTGCCCCACACGCATCCTTCGGGGCGGTCATATCANNNNGCTCCCGCCCGCTCGCAGCCAATCGCAGCCCACCGCGGCCGCCCGCAGCCAATCGCCGCCGAGCTCCGCCCGCTGGCCGCGCCCCCCCTCCGCCCCTCAGCCGGCCTCGCGACCTTTAGGGCCCGGCTCGCTCCCTCGCGCGGATTGGGCGGGAGGGCTGTGGACACGCCCCCTCCCTCGGTGAGGCCACGCCCCTCACGCCCCCTCAGGGCCCCGCCAAGATGGCGGGCGGTGCCGTGTGGTGATGGCGGGACCTGTCGCGGTTCGGTGCTCCCGCCGCTCTTCCCGCCTCCTGAAGGGTTTTTCACCTTCACAGAAGTCCCAGTGGGCTCTGCGAGGGGAAGGGTGAGGGCAGCGAGGCACGACACAAACACACACCCCTTGCACCCCCTCAGGGATGCCAAGGCTGAGGCGTTTGATGGGTTTGGAATTTTAGAATCATGGAATTCCAGACTGGGTTGGGTGGGAAAGGACGTTTAAAGATGATCTTGTTCCAGCTCCTGCCAGGGGCAGGGACACCTTCCACTATCCCAGGCTGCTCCAAGCCCTGTCCAGCCTGGCCTGGGACACTTCCAGGGATCCAGGGGCAGCCACAGCTGCTCTGGGCACCCTGTGCCTCCCCACCCTCCCAGGGAAGAATTCCTCCCTAATATCCNCGGGGACCGAGCCCTCCCGCAGCCCCTCAGGGCCCCCGCCCGCACTCACCCGCGCGCGCCGGCCCCGCCGCACGCGCCGCACGGACGTGGCAAGGGGTGGGCGGGGCCGTGCCGGGCCCGGCNTAATATCCCATCTAAACCCAGCCTATTCCAATTTAAAGCTATTGCCTCTTGTCCTGTCCCTCCAGGCCCTCACTTTGATAATTTTTATCTCTGGGATTTTTTTTGGAGGCTCCATTGCTCTTCTTGGACAAGACCTGTGCTGGGACGGGCCTTGTTCAGCCTCCAAGGCTGACAGACTTTATGAGTAAGGGTTTCAATTCCTTTTCAATAAAAAACCTCAGCTTTGGGCTCATCTCAAGAGACAGTTTTACGAATAGCTGAGGTCAGGGCACACACGTAGCCTGCAGCAGGAGAACTGGTGAGTGCAATAATTACACAAAACGCTTCTGAGACATGATTCTCATTTTCCATGTGTCTCCCCTGTTATTTTGCCATCAGAATGAATCATTCTGTAACCATGGAAACAATCAACATTCCTTAGTTTTTGACTTCTTCAGGCCCAGAGTGACCAGATGACACACACTGACCTTCCTTGGTCCAGGCACACCCAAAATCTGGGGGCGAAGCTCCCAGACTGCAGCCAGATGAACACTGCAATATTTAACCTTTTATTGTGAGGGAAAGGCACACAGTGGCTGTGAGTTTCCCCTCCTATCCCTTCTTGTTTGTTTTGAGGGATTCAGAGGAGTGGGAATGTCCCATCCATGCTCAAAATGAATATTTTATTGTGCTGCTTTGCCTGGTTGAACAGGGACACTGGGAGTGTGGACACATTTCCATGGGGTGAAAAATGCCAGACAGAGGTTTAGCTTAACTCCCACCACAGTGCCTTTTCCTGGATGGAAAGATTTTATGGATTTGAGGCAGATTTTACACTTTGTGTAAGTAAGAGTGGAAAGTCAATGCTTTCTAAAACCAAACCATGCCATAACAAGGCCACGACCACATGGGGTCAGCCCAGCTTTCCCCACCGAGGCTCAGAGCAGAGGTCCTGCACCTGCAGCGGGAATGCAGCGACTTTTGGACAATTCCTCTCCAGGAGCATCCTCCCAGTTTCCAGCAATGGCTGTGGAGGGACATCCTGACCCAGAAGGTGCACCTGGCCTGTGGGATTTAGCAGCTGAGCAGTGCACTCTGTGTGTGTATCTCAGCCTCCGACCTGCAGCGCTCCTGTGCAGCAGTGGAATGCTGAAAAAGGAGGGGAAAATCCTTTATTTTGGTAAAAACTCTTGCTCTGCCCCAGCAAGGCTGAGTGTGTCAGTCCTGCAGACCAGTGCTGTCCTGTTCCCCACCCCAGGTGCTGACAAATCTTTTTGCACGTGGATTTTGTAGCAGCAAGAGTTGAAACCAGAGCAAGGGAATGATCTGGATGGGAAAACCTTCCTTGTCATTCCATGCCCTTGTAAATAATCTTTCTCCATGTTTTTTGTAGGCTTCCTTCAGGCACTGGATGCTGCAATTAAGTCACCCTGAACTCACTTCCAGGCTGAACACTCCCAATTCTCCCAGCCTTTCCTTGTAGGAGAGCTGCTCCATCCCTCTGATCATCTTGGACTCGCTCCAACAGCTCCATTACTTTGATTGGTGTTCCCAGGATGGGAAAAACTGGATCAGGGATCAGCCACTTTTGCTGAGTCCACACTTGAAATGGGCTTTGCTCCTTCTCTGCTGAGCAGGGACAGGACCCAGGGAAGGGCTGGAGCTGTGCCAGGGGAGTCTAATTGGATATTAGGGAATGGTTCTTCATCCAGAGGGTGCTGGCATTGCCCAGGCTCCCCAGGGAATGGGCACAGCCCCAGGGCTGCCAGAGCTCCAGGAGGGTTTGGACAGCACTGCTCAGGGATGCCCAGGGTGGGATTGTTGGGGGGTCTGGGCAGGGCCAGGAGGTGGACTCTGATCCACAGAATCACAGGATCACTGGGTTGGGAGAGACCTTCAGGATCATGGAGTCCAACCCAGCCCCAGCACCTCAACTAAACCCTGGCACCCAGTGCCACATCCAGGCTTTGTTAAACACACCCAGGGATGGTGACTCCACCACCTCCCTGGGCAGCCATTCCAGAGCTTTATCACCCTTTCCATAAAAATATTTTTCCTAAAATCCAACCTGTATCTCCCTTGGCACAGCTGGAGGCTGCTCTGGTTGTGTCAGTGCTGCTGGAGCAAGAGCCCAGCCCCAGCCGAGCACAGGCACCTTTCAGGGAGCTGGGGGTCCCTCCCAGCTCAGGATATTCTGTAATTCTTTCCAAGGCCAGCAAGGATCCACAGCTCCCTGGTATCTCTGAGGCCAGGATTTGGCTGCTGAAGACCAAAGGGAATGTTGAAATAACACCTTTCCACTGTTTCCTCATTTCCACATCTCCTCTCTGCCAGTTCCACTGTGACATTTTCTGTTGCATTGGGGAAAAAAATCCCAAAACTCCAGCAAAGTGATCTCCTTTGGCTGCTCTGGATTTGTCAGTAGGGAAATTGCAAATCCATGACTGTGGGACAGCCAGAAAGATGGGAAGGGAGCCATGCACTTGTTTGATGTCAGTGTCAGAGCCTGAACACACCCTGCTTTATGAGGAGAGAAAAAGTGCTCTCTTTTCCTTCGGCTGCATGACACAAGGCAGGAAGAGCAGAGGAATCCTTGCCACAATAAAAGTGTTTACATTCTGTTTTGGAAACATGCTCAGGGCTTGGAATACCCAGGGATCGGCCTCTTTGGCTCTTTTAACCTCTCACAGACAGGGCTGTATCCAGCCACAAACAAATCCTGAGGGGTGGAAATGTCTGAAGAGATGCACAAGCCAGCTCCAGGCACCTGGATTTTGCAGAGGATGCAGTGCCTGTTTATCTCCTGGAGGGAAAGATGCTGCTGTGTCTCCCCAAGTGTTTCCTGCAGACAGATAATGAGATACTACATATCTGCTCCAGCTTAATAAAGTCAAGAGGAAACCTGGCAAAGCTCTGCTGCCATCCAGATGGCCTCCTGGGCCTGGGAAATGGCATTTCCTTGGGGTTTGGGATAGTGTTAGTGCACTTATGGAAGGAGAAGTGCATCTGGACCATGTCTGCCTCGCTGGAAATAATTATCCCATCTTTAACCAAGCAGCCAAATGTAATTTAACTGCCCAGGAAGTCTTCAGAGACACAGGAGTGTTGCAGCCCCAGCCTGCCATCCATGGAAGCTGGGAGTATTTGGTGTCTTCAGGTTTTCCCATCTTTTCTGCCCATATCCCAAACCCACTTTTTTAAAATGGGGAAAATCCCTACCTAAAGCTGACAACATCTCCCCTAATTAATGCTCCAGTATCCTGACTCAGAGTCCAAGTCAAGGCTTTAAAAATACAACAAAAAAAGCTCCAACTTAATTATGGGTCTCACCCTCCTTTGGATGTGGCTGTTTTATGGGAAATAAAATAGTATCAGCTCGTCCCAAAAAATTGGAGTTGGGATCAGATCCAGCACGGATCTGGCCTCAGGGTGAGAAATGGGGGATGAAGCCCAAATGGTGCTTCTGATCCCAAAGTGCTGCAGGTCCAGGGGTGTGCACATTGCAGGTGACTCCGGAGATTTAGGGTAAAAGGACATTTTCTCATCAGCCACAGGCAGAGCACTCGGGATGACAGATCTTCCTGTACAAAATGAGCACACTGTGGCTTCCATAGGCTGTTCTCCTGCATTAGTGAGTAAATAGCAGCTTTTGCCTTTTCCCCTTCCACCAAGGGGGCACCAAGATGGCATTGCCCCGTGACTGTCTCTGCAGACACTCTGTCTGTCACCTGATGTCCAATCAGTGGGACACTTAAGGAGTGCAGTGTTCCCCAAAGCTCCATTAAATTCAGGATTGAAGCTTCTCCAAAGGAAATACAGCCCTGATCCCTTGCCCTCCTCTTCCATGGGTATTGGGGGGTATATTTAAGGGATATATTTATGTGTCCCAAGTGAAGGACTTGAAGAATCTTCTGTGTGAGACCAGTGAGGGGCAGCTGTTCCTGGGGTGGAAAGGGACAGGTGGCTTTGGGATCTGAGCCAGCCATGGGATCACTGGGAACTGATGGTCTCAGACACACCCAAGGGACAGGGCATTTAAACTGAACAAGGGGAGGTTGAGATTAGAAATTAGGAAGAAACTTTTCCCTGTGAGGGTGGTGAGGCCCTGGCACAGGGTGCCCAGAGAAGCTGTGGCTGCCCCCTGGAAGTGTTCCAGGCCAGGGTGAATGGGGCTTAGAGCAGCCTGGGATGGTGGAAGGTGTCCCTGCCATGGCATGGGGTGGCACTGGGTGGGCTTGGGAGTCCCATCCAACCCAAACCCTTCTGTGAAGCCACAGTTCTGTGGTCATGCCACTGCTGTCCCAGTGGCCATCCCTGTGGCCAGGCAGCGATCCCTCCTCTGTGCCAGGAGGGGGAACGTGCTCAGCCCTGCTGTGCTCACCCGTGGCCCTTCTCTCCCAGTCCCTTTTCCCTCTAGGTGGAGTTATTACACATCAGATTTCAGCTTCTTCCGTGTCTGGAGCTGCTCCTGCAGCCGTGCAGACAATGAGAGATCCCTGCCAGTGCCTGGGTGCTTCCCTGGGATTTAGTGACCTGAATTTAATGAAGCCCAGCCTTCCTCGGAGAGCTGACACATGTTGCATGCTTGGGATGGGGAAGGTGAGCTCTGCTTTGGGGGTGTGTGGACCAGGGGAGGATGGGAGTCCCTTAAAATGAAAGGAAAATGATTAACCAGGAATGATCCTTGGAGCATCTCGCCTTAATTCTGCTTTATGAGCTTTTCCTCCTTTCTCTTACCTTGTGTCACAGTTCTAGGGGAGGAAGAGGAGGCAGGAAATCCCACAAGGTTGTTTTTGAACTCTGCCTAATTAACAGCATTGTTCTGATTGACTTGGTTACAGAGAGCTTGAAGGACAATTTGAGACTTAAAAGTTCCAGGTGCTCTGATTTCCAGGCCCTGTGGACATCTGGGACAATGTGGGTGCTGGGGGAGCAGCTGGGGCCAGGCTCTTCCCTTTGCTCCACGCTGTGCCAGGGGCACATCCACCCTGGCTCTTCATCTCCTCCACATTGCCCCACCAGCAACATTCCCTGCTCTCACTCCAGTTCTCTTCCAGGATCTGTCACTTCAGTGCTTTGCAAGATTTACATCCCTCTCCCTCCTTGCCGTCATTTCCCTGTCTCAGACGCATTCCCACCCTCTCCTCCAGTTTATGGGAAGGAGAAAAACATTCAGGAGATGAAGCAGCTGCCCACAGCCATCAGCTGGACCCTGCGGCTCCTCCTGAGTTCCAGGGAGCCCCTGGCTGTAAGGCTGCATCCCTGGAAGGGCCTGGCACGGGATTTTCAGCTGGGAGATGATGTGAATCAGATGTGGTCCCTCCAGAGGGCCACCCAGGGTGGGACACAGCATGGATGGGGGCTGGAGGTGGCCTCGGGGTAGCCCTGTCCCTCTGGAAGGATGGGCAGGCTTCTCCCCAGGTTTGCCATTCCCAAGAGCTCTCCTCGCCCTCGCTGCCTCGTCAGGGGAAAAGCAAAACTCACAAAACTCTTTCCTCAGGGTCACAGCAGCTCTTTGCCCTCCTGCCTAAATCTGCTGAGAGCCATTAGGGATACCAGGAACTTGTTTTTTCTCAGGTGAGGTCTGGTCATCCCTGCCCCTGGATGAGCAGGAATTTGATGGGCTAATTCCACTGGGACCAGCATCCCATCTCCCACTGGTGGGGGAGAGCTCAAACCTGAGTTCAGTGGGCTCAAGTGCTCTGAAACAAAAGAGGATGTGGAAAAGAGGGCAAGTTTAGACGAGATATTGGGAAGAAATTCCTGGCTGTGAGGATGGTGAGGCCCTGGCACAGGGTGCCCAGAGAAACTGTGGCTGCCCCATCCCTGGAAGTTTTCTGTGCCAGGTCAGATGGGGCTCTGAGCAACCTGGGATAGTGGAAGGTGTCCCTGCCCGTGGAATGAGCTGGGATTTAAGGCCACTCTGAACTCAAACCATTCTGGGATTCTGTGATGATGATTAAGGAATTGCACAAGGGGAAGAACAGAGCCACTGCCATCCTATTCCCTGAGCCAAATTTGGAGGGCAGAGCAGTGTCTGTCCTTGCACAGCCTGGGATCAGGAGCTTCCCTTTCTCTGGGCACCCCTGCAGCTTCCCTGTGGCCCCTAAGCTTGTTCCTGAGCTGTTCCAGGGCCTCTCTTTGGGACATGTCCCCAGGCAAAGGACTAATGGGAGTAAATCCCAGCTGGGATCACTGGTGTGAGTCAAATTTCTAACCCAGATCCTCTCCCATTTCTCACCCCCTTCTCCAGGCAGGAAATCAAAGCCCAGCTCACTCATTAGGGACGGACCAGCTGTTGACCAAAAGCCAAAAATAAAACCCAGAGCAAATGCTTTATTTGCTCAAACTGCTGCATTCTCAGGGGAGGGGGAGTGGGAGTTTTCCAAGCAGAGGCTTCCCACCAGCTGGGAATCTGCAGCTTCACCAGGAGCTGACAGCACAGGGGAGCTCTGTTACCAACTCTTTGTCCTAGCCGGGGATCAAAGGGAAAATTTTCTGAATGATTTCAGTATCTGACAGGTTCCTGCCTATTTGAGCCACTGTGAAATATGGGATTGGCCTTTCTGAGTCACTTGGGAATTTGGGAAATATTTTGCTGCTCCTGTGTCGAGCTAAAAAAAGAAAAACTCCTGAAATGCAGCTCCACAGCCTCTTCCTCGGATCAGACCAAATGCTGATCACACTGATGTGAGCTCCCTGGCAGCTTTTCTGGGATGAATTTGACATGTTGGGATTTCAAGTCTTTCTTAAACTGGAGTTTCCCATCCTCTCCCCCACAGCCCATCAGCAGGGGAAGATCCAGGTTTGCATCCCGAGGGATCGCAGACCTTCGGCCTGGGAAAAGTCCCTGTTTGCATCCTGGAATTACGAAAACCAGACAGGAGAGCTTAAGGGAAACCAAAGGAGCAGTTTCTAGGGGGAGACTGAAGCCTGAAATATGTGGAACAGCTGGAGGGATGCAGGGGGTTTCAAAGGGAAGGCTGGGATGCCGATGGAAACGGGAGCAGGCCAGGATGGCACTGCTGCTTACGGGAAGAGCTGTGAGCAGCGGGGGCACTTTATTTGTTTCAGTTCTATAACATCCAGCAGATATTTATGGATCTTTTATCTGTTTAGTGCCTCAGGGCTGCAAATCAAAGCACCCAGGGCTCTTGTGAGACTGAAAGCAAACAAATAAAACCCCCACTGGCCTCCAGAAAGGTTTGGAGCCGCAGGAGTGGTCACTGATCCGCCCGGATTTAATTAGACCCATTAAAGCACTCCTGGTGCTGTCACTCTGGAAGGCTTTGGATCCTCCCCATCCCTTCCTGCATCGGAGATGAGGGATAATACACCTGGGAAATGAGGCCAGACAGAGCCAGGCACATCCACATCCGTGTGTGGTTCCAGCTCTGCGCTGGATCCTGGCTCTGGCGACACCAGGTCTGCCTTTCCTGCATCCCTAATCAATTCCAGGAAAATCCCTGCTGGTCCTGAGTGCCCTCAGAGGCTCCCTGTGTGGGGCAGGTCAGGGTGAAAGGTGCTGCTGGTCCCAGCCCTGGGATGCTCAATCCCCCGAGGGGCTTGGAGAGGTCGGACAAGGCAGGGCAAGGTCGGGTAAAACTCTGGCATTCCCCCTTGGTGGGAGCACCGGGAATTTGGGAGATGGCTTTGCTCACAGCCAGGGCAGTGCTGCTGGCCACCCAGGAGCCCCTTCCCGGCCTGGAGGCTGGAAAGTCTCCAGTGTGCTTCCCGAGACACTGCAGTGACTCATCTGCCTCGGGTTTACTACGGATTCATTTAAGGAGCTTTTTTAGCCCCTGCCCACCACAGGAAAGCCCCTGGGGCGGCCATCCCAGGGCGGGAGGAACGGGAGGGCTTTTGGAACCCCGTGTGTCCTGGGAGGAGGGAATAACCCAGCTCCTTTTGGAACTCTTGGGGATCAGTTTGCGTTAGAGAAGAATCACAGAATCATGGAATGTTTGGGGTTGGAAAGGATCTTAAACATCATCTCCTTCCAATCCCCAACACCTTCCACTATCCCAGGTTGCTCCAAGCCCCATCCACTTAATCTTGAAAATTTCCAAGGATGGGGAGTGATTGCCCTCCCCCTCCCCACAAACCAGCAGCTTCCCCAAATGTCCCTTTTCCACCAATTCCTGTCAGCAGGATGTCTCCATACCCAGCTCTCACCCCCTGCCTGCTGCAGGGGACAGCCCTGCTGGGGAGATATTTCTTTTATTGTTGTTTTTTAAAAATATCTCTGCGTCTGCAAACCTCTCCCGCATCCAAAACTCCTCCGATCCCGCTCCAAACCCGCCCCGGGACTCTCCATCTGCACGGTTTTAAATTACTTGGGGCTTAAAGCGCTGTAGGAATCCCAGCCGACCCCCCAGGCCATGCCTGGCTCACACAGGCATCCCAATCCCCTGCTGCATTCAGAGAGGTGCATTTTCAGCCTGGCAGCCGGTTTGCATCAGTACCTTGCCAAAAAAGTGATTTATTTTTTCCTTTTCCCCTCCTCAAGGTCCTGCAGCGGGGTCAGCAAGGGAGGAACATCATTCCCCTGGCCCTGCTGCTGTTGGAGGGCTGGAGTTGTCCCATTTTCAGGCATCTCTGCCACTTTTTTTGTTAAACCGAGGTTGGAGGAGCCCTGTTGGCTTTGAATCTCTCTCCCCATCATGTGCTTATCACTGGAAGTTGGAAATAATTCCTCTTTCCCAAGCACAGCCACCGGTTTGTGGATGCCAGGCAGTCACAGCTTTTCCTCCCCGAGGCTGAGTCACCCCGGGGGCTGGGGACACCCACGGGCTCGCTTCTCCTGGGTTTTGGTTTGGGTTTTAATTTGGATTACTCCTTTGATTACCCAAAAGAAACAACCACAGCCAGATTTCCCTGTGTCAGCGAAATAAATCTCCGTGTCTTCTTCCAGTGCTGGAGCTGCAGGAACTGGGACTGGCTGTGCCTTGTCTTGCCAAGACCCTCCTCATCCTCTGCTGCTGGGTTTGATGCTCAGACACCCCAAACCCAGCTGTGATTTCCACATCACTGGAAACCCTCTGTGCCCACCACAAACTGGTTTTCCTTTGGCTCAGGATCATGGAGCAAACAACCACAAACCTCCTTGTCCTCTCTGCTGCCTGTCCCTGAGGTGGATCATCCTTCCCTTCCTGTGGGCTCCAGCTCTCCCCATTTCCCTCCTTAATCCCTTTCCCAGTGTGCTCCTCACGCTTCCTCCTCACCCCTGTCCATCCTCAGCGTGTGGCCACTCCCATCTGTGCCGTATTTTATCTGGGGTTTCTCCAGATTTTAGGAGAACCACATCATTTTTTACCCCGCTCTGCTCATTGCCACTTGCATCTTTTTATCCAAGGAGAAAAGAAGTTTTAATCTAGGAAAGATCCTGCAAAACCCAGCAGAAAACTCCTGGGAAAATCCTTTGGATCACCTCGAACCCCCTGTGACCCTTCCCTGTTTCCAGCACCGCTTCCCACCCGGCTTCTCCCAGCTCCCTCCCTCGGGGGCCGTGTGGGGAAGGGCTGAGGTTGACAGCATTCCCATGGCCCTTCCCGACCTCTTCTGCTTTCCTGCTCAGCCTTTCCTGCCTCACCACCTCCCCGAGCCCTGCAATAGTGCCTGGGGACCGAGGGCACTGTGGATCCATCTTTTCAGGGAGGCAATAGGAGGTGGATGTTTTTCAGGGAGGCAATAGGAGGTGGATGTTTTTCAGGGAGGCAATAGGAGGTGGATGTTTTTCAGGGAGGCAATAGGAGGTGGATGTTTTTCAGGGAGGCAATAGGAGGTGGATGTTCTTCAAGGAGCCATTCCCATCACACACCCAGCTTTGGAGCTGTTCCAGCCCAGGTCCTGGTGCTGCCTGCCAGGAGTGTGCTCGCCGCCCTCCGCTCGCGTGTCTCAGAGCTGCCCGGACTTGCTGCATCCCAAAGAACGAGCCTGGGGGCGTGGGGCAGGATTGGGAGCATCCCTGGCACGCCCTGGGTGCTGCTGCTGGAGTGGGAGGAATTGCCCAGCCCCACCAGGCCACCCTTTCCTTATCCTGGATTTTATGGAGCAAGGGTGCAGCCAGTCCCGGGGCACGTGGTGTGAAGGGATCGGTGAGGAAATGGGGAGATGAATTTGTGCCAGGGGAGGCTTAGGTTGGATATTAGGGGAAATATTAGGGGAAATTAGAGGAAATTCCTTAGTGGAATGGATGGTCAGGCACTGGCACAGCTGCCCAGGGTAGCAGTGGAGTCACTGGAGGGATGTAAAAGCTTTGTGGATGTGGCAGTTGGGGACATGGTTTAGTGGTGAGTTCAGGTTAGATCCTGTGATTCCCTGAATCCCTGGGCTGCTTCCCACTGCCTGGCCAGGGAGTGGGATCTACAGAGGACATAAAGCAGCTCCAGGAGAGATGAAGAGAGACTTGGACAAGGGTCTGGAGTGACAGGACACAGGGAATGGCTCCCACTGCCAGAGGGCAGGGATGGATGGGATATTGGGAATTGGGAATTGTTCCCTGTGAGTGGGCAGGCCCTGGCACAGGGTGCCCAGAGAAGCTGTGGCTGCTCCTGGATCCCTGGAAATGTTCCAGGCCAGGCTGGACAGAGCTTGGAGCAGCCTGGGATGGTAGAAAGTGTCCCTGCTGTTGGCAGGGGGTGGAATGAGCTGAGTTTAAGGTCCCTTCCAACCCAAACCATTCCAGAATTTTGTAACTTTTTGTTGCTTTTTGGTGACATTTATTTCAGCAAACTTGGGACAAGGCAGCAGGAGGGAGCCCAAGGCTGGCATGGGATGGCTCTATCCTATGGAATTGTTTATGGCCTTTCCATAGCACAGGTAGACCCCAAAAACCAGGAGTGGCAGCTGAATGTTAAATAGAAGATTTGACTTTTATTTAAAATAAAATGTATTTGAACATAGTCTTGATACCACGGACTATGGGAACGCAACACTGGATATTCCTCGGCATTAGGTGGGCACGGGATCCCTCCTCGTTAGCGTTAACGTGGGAATGGCTTAATGAACCTGGCAGTCCTGGCCCCAGGGATCAGCTACTGAGGGTGTTGTGGCACAGCTCTGGAATCCCTTTTAACTCAGATCAAAATTTACTGGACTGAAATTGTATTTTTGTGGGTTTTTTTATTCCTTGGTTTGTCCCCATACCCCTTCCAGACATCCTACAGTTACTGCTGATCTATGCAATGTCCTAGCTGGCTTGTGAGACTAGTTACAAAAACTGTACAACTTTATAAAATTTGTGGTTTTTTACATTAGTTACACAAAAACCTTTACTTCATAAACCTTTTACTTCATATCGTAATGAAAAAATTTGCATATCAGAGGCAGAACAGTGACTATGCTGGTGAATACTAAAAGTGTCATAATACAATATGGTGTACAAATAAAATTAAAAAAAAAAGACAATATAAATGATTATCAAAAGGCAAGTTAAACAAATAAAACCAAGCTATAACAGACTAACAGAAGATCATCTTCGAGGCCACACAAAACTATCCTCAAAGTCACGTCAGGCACCTTCAGAGTCCTGGTATAGTGTGAGAGGAGAGATGGCAGCTCTGCTTGGGAGCAGGACGACTTCAAACAGGTCAAATGTACAGAATAAAAACACAAATAAAAAGGAAATAAAACACTCATGCATTAAACATGATAAATAGACTTCATATAGGTTAGCCCTGGATGGCTTTACAAGAAGATGGCTTAGAGTTCTTTTCAAAAATTGGCTTTTTTAAGTCAGTTAAATCTTTATCCTGATCTGCCCATCGGAGTCTGGATCTGTGGGTCACTGTAACCCTGCCCAGACACGGTCTGGTTATAGCAAATTAACAGAAGTGCTCATTAGTGCACACAGATTAACTGGTCTGGTAATGCAAAAAAAAACCCCCAAAAAACCAACAACAAAACAAAAAAAAAAACCAACAAAAAATCCAATTGTTTGGAAAAAAAAAAAAAAAGATACATTTCAAGCTTACTTTATTAAGCAGCATTATCTCAAAGGACAGCTTTGGAAAGTTAAACATGAATATGGCCATGGGGGCTCCTGGGGGCTCGGCTGGCGGGGCTCACACCCAGCCACTGGTCAGTTTGTAGAACATCTCCTCGTCCAGGCTCTCGTTCTGGTCCTTGGCCCGCGTGGACAGGAAGATGTAGCCCCCGATGAACTCGTGCACCACCTTGCAATCCACCTCGGTGCAGATGAACGACACCCGCACCTCGTCCGCGAACTCCACCGTCACCTGCAGGGCACACCCAGCTCAGCCCCGCCCCGCCCTTCCCCAGGCAGCTGCTGCTTCCCTTCTCCCTGGTTTTTCGGGGTGCTCAGATGGTTTTCTAATGCCTAAGCATAATTTTGTGGTGCCAATGGAGGAGTGAACCAAGAGGAAGCCAAGGGCTGGAGCTCCTCTGCTCTGGAGCCAGGCTGGGAGAGCTGGGAATGTTCATCCTGGAGAGGAGAAGGCTCCAGGGAGAGCTCAGAGCCCCTGGCAGGGCCTGAAGGGGCTCCAGGAGAGCTGGAGAGGGACTGGGGACAAGGCATGGAGGGACAGGACACAGGGAATGGCTCCCACTGCCAGAGGGCAGGGATGGATGGGAGGTTGGGAAGGAATTCTTTTCTGTGTGGGGCTGGCCCAGGGTGCCCAGATTTGCTGTGGCTGCCCCTGGATCCCTGGCAGTGCCCAAGGCCAGGCTGGACAGGGCTTGGAGCAGCCTGGGACAGTGGAAGGTGTTCCTGCCCATGGTTTAGGGTGGAATGAGTTGATCTTTAATGTCCCTCCCAACCCAAACCATTCTGGGATCCTGTCAATGGTAATTTGGCCTTGAGGATCCTTATGAGTTCCTTCCCCCTTTAAATATCCTATGACTCTTATTCAAATATTTAGATACTGAAATACCTTTTATTGCCTTTTGTATTGTTTTCTATTTATTTATCCATTCATTTATTTATTTAAATTACCATTATCCCTTGTATTCCCCCATGACTCAGAAACAATCCCCCAGTGTGTTTCCACCTCTCCATGGTGAGCACGTGGCCACACTTTCCCTGCTTCCAGAGAAACAGGGATTGGGCACAGACCTGTTGAAGTCTGGGCTTTCTTTCCACTTTTCCCTGGTTTTCTAAGTTGAATTTTGGCCACTGAAACACCTTATGGGGGCTGGGGGAGCTCATTTTGGAGTGACCGAACAAACCATTCATTTATTGATGTTAGTTCTCTTTTTGTCCCCCCATCACTGACAGCTCTGCAGGAGGGATGGGGATTCCCAGCAGAGTATCTAAGCCGGATAATTGGGATATCTGGGCTTGCAACTGAGTCAAAACAATGACTCTGAGGCAGAGGGGGACGCTGAATAATTTTTCCAGCAACTCTTAATGAGCTGCAAACTGCAGGAGAACAGCCATCACGTATCCCTGGCAGTTTTAATTGCGTGTTCTGCCAAAAAGGAGCCCAAAAATTTGTGCATCCAAATGTAACAGCAGGGGGAAAGCCCATCTCAGAGCCTGGGGAAGTAACTACTCAGTTTTGTTTGCTATTTACATGAAAGTCTGATTTGTACAGCAAATGAAAGGAATTTTAGTATGGATAAGGCCCTGTATATTTGTGTTATGGGTTAGGATGGGGCCTGAGCATCAGTGCTGAGGTTTCACTTTATTTAATTCTGTGGAGTTCAGAGAATGGAGAAAATAATTCCTGGCTACAGGAGAGAAAGAGTCGGGGTTTTTTCTTAAGGGTCACACACAACTCCACCACTGCCTAAAGGAACTCCAGGAGAGATGCAGAGGGACTTTGGACAAGGGATGGAGGGACAGGACACAGGGCATGGCTTCCACTGCCAGAGGGCAGGGAGAGATGGAATATTGGGAACTGGGAACTCCTGGCTGTGAGGGTGGTGAGCATGCCCAGAGAAGCTGTGGCTGCCCCTGGATCCCTGCAAGTGTCCAAGGCCAGGCTGGATGGGGCTTGGAGCACCCTGGGATAATGGAAGGCCCATGGCAGGGAGTGGAACAAGATGAGCTTTAAGGTTCCTTCCAATCCAACACAACCCATTTGGGATTCCAAGACTCCAGGAATGGTTCCTGTCTCACTGACAGGAGCAGGGGAGAGGACGGGGGGTCAGACACATCTCACCATTTTGATCTCCCAGTTGACATTCCACTGTTTCATGTTGCTGAAGCGCCAGGTCTTGACGGCGTCGCCCGTGCTGGCGTCCATGCGGATCAGCCGGTTGTAGGCGATGCCGATCAGCTCATCCTTCTTCCCACCCTGGAACCTGGCAGAGGGATTGAGAAAAACAAGTGAGACACACAAACCCAGCAGCTGAGTTTAAGAGTCAAATCATTTTTATAAATCAGAGCAGCTCATGTTTTTAATTTCAGCTGCAGCGTGACTTCCCCAGCCAAGGATGTGCACAGGGATGTCCTTGCCCATGGCAGGGGGTTGGAATGAGATGAACTTTGAGGTCCCTTCCAACCCAACCCAAGGCAACCCAACCCAACCCAACCCTATCCAAGACAACCCAACCCAAGGCAACCCAAGCCAACCCAATCCAAGGCAGCCCAAGGCAACCAAACCCAACCCAAGGCAACCCAAGCCAAGGCAGCCCGAGGCAACCCAACCCAACCCAAGGCAACCCAACCCAACCCAACTCAATCCAACACAACCCAAGGCAACCCAACGCAGTCCAATCCAACCCAACCCAATCTCAGGCAACCCAACTCAACCCAACTCAATCCAACACAACCCAATGCAACCCAACCCAACCCAATCCAAGGCAGCCCAAGGCAACCCAACCCAATGCAACCCAACCCAACCCAACCCAACCAAACCAAACCCAACCGAACCAACCCAACCCATTCCACGATGATTCCAGGGTATTTAACCCACTCCCTGCATCCATGAAGGAAACTCCTCCAGCCCAGCCCCGCAGCCCCACCCACCTTGCGTTGAAGTGCGTGATGCCGAACTCCGGCAATGACTGCCAAGCTTGGATAAAGCGCATCTTGGCCTCGATGAGGCTCATCTGGGCCACGTTCTGATGAGCCTCCAGGATGCGCGCCGTGATCTGCGGGCGGCGAGACACAGCGGGGTCAGGGGACAGGGGACCTCGGTGCCACCTCCGCTGCCACGCGCACGGGGGCGGCTGGGGAGCCGCCGCGGATCCGAGCGTGGATAATCAGTAATTCCTCCCCTGAGGCTTTATTTCAGCTCCGACTGCTCAGAGCCCATGTGGAGCTTCCCATCTCCAGATACAGGAAAGCAAATATGGATCAGAGCTGTCTGGAGGCAAAGAGCCACTCATGCTCTTGGGAACTTTAAGGATGCGAGTGAACAACAAGGCAAATTTCTGGTGTAGGGTTTCCAGTTTCACCCCATAAATCACTGGGGACTGTTATAAAAACCTACCAGGGCCCGTGTCACGGGGAGGGTGCAGGTTTTGTTAGTGCTTTCACGGCTGCTCTCTAAACCAAAGGGGTTCTAGATTAAGTTTATTTTAAGTTTATCTTAATTTTATTGTTGCTGTCACTTACCAAGTCTCTTACATAGCCTGGCTGAAGATGGCAAGGCGAAATGAAAAAATAAAAAAAAGAAAAGGAGGCAGAAAGAAAAAAAAGCAATCAGAAATATGGCAACAAAGCAAAGAAAAAGTGTAAATTAACTGCAAACCAAAGTTCAAGCAAAAAAAAAAAACAAAACCAAAACAAACCACATGCACAATTCCTTAGGTGGAAAAGCAGCCAAAGGGAATGTGAGCAGGGACAAGCGAGCAGAGATTCGCCGCTCATGCCGGCCCTGCTGGAGCACTGGAGTGATCCCAGCTGGGCCCTGGCATTGTGGAGAGATGGTTTTGGTCCTGAGATGGTTTGGGATGGATTTCAGGAAAAGGTTCTTCCCCCAGAGGGTGCTGGGCACTGCTCAGGCTCCCCAGAGAATGGGCACGGCCCCGAGGCTGCCAGAGCTCCAGGAGCGTTTGGACAGCGCTGCCAGGGATGCCCAGGGTGGGATTTTTTGGGGTCTGGACTCTGATCCTTGTGGGTCCCTTCCCACTCAGGACATTCCGTGATTCCGTGGTCCTGCTGGGGGGTGAAGGGGAGGGTGAAGCTGCCAGTTCAGAGGTGGGTTCATGGCCTCACTTTCCACATCTCTGCACAAACTCAAGGCCACTCTCTGGCTGGGAAAGCTCGAGAGGAAGCTCAGGAGCTCGAGACTCTGAGCTCAGCAGATCCTTCTGTTTGGGATATGTGGAGAAATGACTGGGATGCTGCTTGGGATAACAAGCAGATGAAGGGAACATCAGCTGTGCTTCTCAGAGATGTGTCTGCCCCAGCTGGCTCTGACACCAAACTCTGGCAGGGCACCTGGGAGCTCTGAAAATCCCTATTTTGGGTCGGGTTTTGTTTATTTTCATTTAGGATTTGATGCTTCCAATCCCAACCTGCCAACCCTACGCTGCTGCACGTGGAGACAAACACCACCCCAGTGGGTTTGGGGCTGGTGAGGACTCAGAGCCTCCATAAATCCACAGCCAATTCCCATTCCAGCACCTCCTGTGGGCTGCACAGCCTCCTCCTCCTCCTCCCCCTCCTTCCCTGTGCCTCAGAAGGACCCTTGTGGTCAAATTCCTGACATTCCTGCAGCCTCCATCCCTCATTCCTCTCAGCAAACATCCTCTGCTGCTCCAAGCTTTGCCTCTGGCCACCGAGGAAAATCCTAAATCCACTGCTTAGCTGATGCCTATGAGGGCCCTGGTGTCCACAGCATGGCCAAATCTTGACTGGGATCATCCCCATCTGCCCATCCCCACGATTCCATGGATTTTATTTTTATAACCAGGATACCTGCACAGTAAGCAAGTTTTCCAAGCTAATATTTTTCCAGGTGCCTCTGTTTTACCGGAAACCTAGAAAGTATTTTATATATATAAATATATATATATCTATATATATATGTTAAAATAGTATATTTATGCAGCCTCTCCTCCATCCAAGGGGATATAAAGGCTTATTCAGGAGAATAATAAGGGCTATATAAAATATAACTCCACTGCCAGGAAATCATCGTGCTGTGCCAATAAAAAGTTATATTTTTCCGGCTTCTCTGACTTGCAGCCTTCTTCTGGGCTTGGAGAAATCATATCCAGCCCCAGCCAGCAGCCTGAAGGATTTAAGTCACCAAAAGGCCACGGAGCAATGCTTTCCTTATTTTTGCTGCTGTTCTGACATATAATCCTCTTTGAGAGAACCCTGCATTTATTCCCAGTGCGGAACAGTTCACCCCTGTCAGGCAGGGATCGGATGGAGCGTGGATGGAGTTCAAGCACGAGTCACAGCAACTCAAAACCGAAGCAATGTTCCAAGGACTGGCATTTGGAAGCAGTGGAAAAGCAAAGAGAGAAATATGCAAACCATGTTACAGCCAAGTGTGGATAAAGCACTGCAAGCAACTGCAACTCTGCTGATCCCAGGGATTTCTCCATGGATTCTGTGCAAGGGAAGGGGTTTTAACCCCAGCACCGGGCAGAGATGGGGCAGCTGGAGCCAAACCATTATCAGCAGGGTCCAAACCATTCCCAGGATGTGTTTAAAATAAACATCAACCAATTTCAAATGCATTTCCAATTGAAGGTTCCCCACCGTGTCCGTGCGCTTCACACAGCACGTGGCAGAATCCCGGTGCTGGGTGCCATCCCCAGGTGCTGGATCCAAACCACACCCTTCAGTCCCACCTCATTTTAGTAACCACGTGCATCCCAGTGAGTGAGGACATCCAAAACATCCAAACCACGCCGTGTTAAACACCAGCCACCGCCGGCACGCGTCTCCAGCCCAACCAAGGCCAACAGCAGCACCTACCTGCTTGTTCTTGTACTTCTTCAGGTAGCGAGGAGAGACCAGGCACTCGGGGTTGATGTCGGTGTTGATCTGCTCCGGGATCAGCTGCGGGTCTGGGTTCAAATGCTGCATTTTCAGGAAGGACAGGATGTTCTGCACTTCCATGCCGTAGGAGCTGTCGGCCATGGTCTTGCCCTTGGAGGCCAGGCGGCAGGCGGCCATCCAGCTGGCGTACTGCGTCTCCTGCCCCCCAAAACAGGGACATGTGTCTGTCACAGCCATGGGGGGACCACCAAGACCCCTCAAAAAACAGCCCATGGAGACCTCATTGCCCTCCCAGCCTCAGGAGACTCCAGCATGCACAAAGACAGGCAGAAACCCGACCAACGTGTGGCCAAAAACCACCCAGCAAAGCCAAAGCTGATTTTCTACTCCAAACTCACAGGTGACTTGAAGCATATTTGGAATGCTGAGATCAGACAGGTGAGAGCATTTTCTATTTGTTTTTTAAAGAACATCCCCTGAGCAGGATGGTGGGAAAAGGCTGAAGAGGTGGCCAGTCCAAGAGGTGAACTTACGTTGTCGCAGCGCAGCCAAATCTCGTTCATCCCCTCCGCCACCGGAATCAGGAGTTTGATGTTGAACTTCTGACCAGAGATGTTCACATCAGGGGTAACTTCACATCCTGCAATGAGCGAGATGGTGTTTAGCAGGGGTGCGGGGAATGATGATTTAAAAAGTGGCAAAGAAAGCAAAAATAGGAAAAGAAAGAGCAAAGCTCCCTGACTCAAGGGTCGCCGGTAGCATCTCAGTGCTGCCAAAGGTTTGTCTCACACCTCTGATGGGATGAACACTCCACACAGCACACAAGAAACCTGTCAGATGTCCCTTTCTCCAAGTGTCAGGAAGATGGGGGGGAAAGCAAGACCTGATCTGAAAGCAATGAAGCCGAAGCGAACGCGCACCCACAGAACTCTTGGATCCTGCCTGGAATCAGAAATGGATTCAGTGGCTGGCAAACACCCCAAAATCTTCATGAAAGGATAGGGAAAGGTGACTGACAGGTGTTGACTCTCACCCTGAAACCCCTCTATGTTATTGATGAATGATGGGATGCCACGAAGTGTTTCGGGCCAGGCTGGGTGGGGCTTGGACCATCCTGGTTTAGTGGAAGGTGTCCCTGCCTGTGGGAGTGAGGTGGAACTGGATGGGCTTTAAAACCCCTTCCAACCCAAACCATGATTTGGCTGTGAGCATCCCACTCCTGGTGCCTGGAGAGAATTCCAAGTGGTTGTGTAAACACAGGGGTGATGAACCGACCCAGCCACGGCAGCGCGGGCGCCGCGCCAACGCCGCCTCCCAGATTTCTGAAAATGCCGTCACAGCAGATTTGTCAAAAGCTCCCAGAAAGGTCCTGGGGACCAGGCCTTGCTCCCACAGCAGCCTGAGGTCACCTGGCATCCCCCCTGCTCCTGCATCCATGAGGAGAGCACACAAGCTCACTGCAGCTCCGTGGCTGCTGGAGCAGGAGTGTTTCACTTGACATAAGGACAGGCAGCCACCACAGGAATTTCAGCTCTGGAGTGAGGCTGCTCCCAGCCAGCAGGAGGGAGAGGAGGAGAAATAAAGGCAGCAGAGGAAGAAAATGGTCTGTTCTTTCCAGTTTCTGTTGTGGGAGTCAGTGCAGTCCTTTGGAGAACTGACAAAAAGGAGAAGGGCAGGTGAAAGGATGGAACAAGGTTTGGAAGGTCCCCTCCAACCCAAACTATTCCATAGTTCTCCAAGCTCTCTTTCCAAGCTATTGGGGGGCTGGTGGTGCTTCCCCATAGGATCACATGTAGCCACTGTTTAGAACTCCCAAGTCTGTGCCACGATATCAAACCCAGCCACCTCATTCCTTTACACACCTTTACCCAACCCTGGGATGGAATTCCGAGGCGATAAAGCAGTGGGAAAACAAGATGCAGGAGGAGCAGCCTATTCCTGGAATAAAAAAGCAGCTTCTCTTAGCCCAACCTCGTGCTTCTCATACCTCTCAGGTTCATCTGGTGAGCAGGAGTCCCGTTGGATTCCTCTTTGCTTTTGTAGCAGGAGATGGAGGTATCTTTGAAGGTGCACCAGTAGGGTTTGTAGCCTTTCAACGTCAGCTTCTTGGGCCTGCAGGACACGTGGAGGCACATCTCATTTGGTCTGAGCTCCTAAAACAAGCTGCTCCCCAGGAAACCTCAGTATTTCCTCAGAATTTCAGCCCTGGCAAGCTGCTGTCAGCAGCCTGGGTTATTCCCATTCCTGCCTGGGGGCTCAGCCATTCCTGCACTGCTGGCTCAAGGAGTTGAGCTCCAATTCTGAGTTTGGAGACTCTTCAATCCCAGGGAGATAATTTGGGGCAAGGTGGGGGGAGCTGGCAGACTGTGCTACAAAAACAGAGGAGTCCATGAACCACTGCAAAATCTGTCTCTCCAGCCACCACATGAAACTGGAACCACTCTGTTCAGGCTCTGAGGGGAAGCAGCACTTGCAAGGACGTGTCAGTCACGCACACGCCTGAGTGCACTCCTTGTTTTCTTTTTAAACACTCCACAGCACAAAAGGTCCCCTTCTTTTCTACAGAAAACATGGATTTTGCTCGATTCTGCAGAACTGGTGGCCCTGCAAAGTGAAGCACCCTGAACTCATCCCAGCACAAGCCCAGAGCCTTTACAGAACCCCAGGGATCAGAATATTTTAACCTTCCCTGATTTCTAAACCTTATTCTAAGGCTGGATCTGCAGCCTCTCATGCATTTCTCTTGTTTTCATCTCAGAAACAGCTGCTGAGAGTATTTTAGATGGGATATTAAGAAATCCTTCCCTGTGAAGGTGGGGAGGCCCTGGCACAGGGTGTCCAGAGCAGCTGTGGCTGCCCCTGGATCCCTGGAAGTGTCCAAGGCCAGGCTGGATGGGGCTTGGAGCAGCCTGGGACAGTGGAAGGTGTCCCTGCCCATGGCAGGGGGTTGGAACAGGATGATCTTTAAAGTCCATCCCAACCCCAAACACTCTGGAATTCTATGATTGTAGCTGGCAAGGGCAGTAACCTGGCTGGCAGGGGAGAGAAAACCATTCCAAATCTCTACAGCCACACCAGGCACATGTTGGGGGACATTTACAGGAGTTAAATATATGGAATACAAGGGACATGCTCTGCTCCCCCAGTTCTCCTCCCCAGCTGAAATGTGATAAGGGGCACATCCAGAGCTGGGACAGCTCCAAACATTGCACCATTCACACTGGATTTCTGGCACTAAAATACCACCTGAGCCCCATTTTTAGGAGCAAACAGAATTCTGTGCTCAATCTGACAGCCTCAAACCCCAACCCCAGGGTTTAGGGTTTGCACTGAGTGAGGAACCAGCAGCTCCTGGCTGCTCCATCCCCTGGTGCTCCAATTTGCAGGCAATTAGCTCTCGGAGTGGTGCCTAATTTGATTGGCAAATCAGCAGATCAAGGGGAAGAACAAGTTTTTTGTTTGTTTGTTTGTTCAAGGGAGGGAAAAAACACCCATTGAGGGGGTGGGCACAGCCTTGAAACTTCATCCCAATTAAGCCAGACCACAAGCCCAGACAGAGGCAGAGACCTCATTAATTCACCTCTGGAGAGGGAGAAGGGGTTTTCAGAGCAGAGAGTGCCAGGTTCTGGCTCCAGAACCAAACAATTCATAAAATAAAGGCTTGTTCCAGAGCTACTTGACTGTCTGCAGCTTTCCCCCCTCCACCACTATCCTACAGCTCTGCTGTGAAATCCTATCAGTGTTTCCAGCTTCCAGAACTTTCACTGCAGCAGGCAATAAATTGCAAAAGATGGTGGTGGCTGCCAAAAATGTTCCTCCAAGTCCAGAGGCTGCTGCTCCCGGTTTCCATGAACCACCAACCAAGTCAAAGCAAGCTGAAAAAAAACCTCTAAATCCTGAGCAAGCTGGGAGAGGGGCAGAGTCAACTTAACCTGCTCCTTTTGGCATGGAGAGACCAGGATCCTGGCTGGATAGAATTCCTCCAGCCTCCTGCAGATCAGGAGAAGTCTTTGAGGGAGGTTTTTAGGTTTCACTCCTCATTTTAGGATGATTTTGCTCTCTCCTGGGCATTAAATGTGTTAAAGAAACATCCAAGCACACACTGCTGGCTATAGGATGCACCAGAGCAGGAAAACACCTTGAATTTTGTATTTAAGAACCAATCAACTTAAGTATCGAATATTTTGAATATTGTTAAGGTTAGGAGATTAAAAAAAAAAGGAAATTAAGAGGCAGGACCATTAATTATTCACAGGCATTACCAGTTCCACAAGCAGCTCTTCCCATCAGCACTTACTTGAAGACTTTAATGTAGTCAGCGAGCTCTGGGATGGAAGTGATGTCACCCTGGAAATCAAAGATTATCCCAATCACTGGGAGCAGTGGGATCAGGAGGGAAGGGATGTGGTGCAGGGGAGGGAACCAGGAGCACCATCAGGGCTTAGGGGTGAAACTGCTCCTGAGAAAGCCTCAGCCACTTCCCAGGAGAAGCCAGCAGTGAAAAATGCAGGGCCCAGCTCTGCTGTTTTGAAAGCAGAGGACAAGGTTTGATTTTCCTTTGAGGAATTCCTGCTGCTGCCGGAGCCAATTCCCAGCCGCGGGGTCACCGGCGGTCACGGCAGCAGCGCTTGCACAGGGAATTTTCTCCTCCCTTCAGTCATTCCTGATGCTCCAAACAAAAGGGGAAGAAGCAGCTCTGCAGAGAACTAACTGGGATTTCTAAGCCTAGAAAGATTCTTTTTTGCTCCCCCAAAATTTTGAAAATATTGAGTTTAAATTCCCTTTTTTGCATCAGGGTGGCACTTACAATTCCCAGGAGCTGGAAGTAAAAAAAATTTCGAGGGGCAGGGAAAGGGAGGATTGCTCCAGGAGCTTCCAGTAGCAGGACAGTTTACTTTCAGTCTGCAATGAGAAACTGTTTACAGATACCACAGGGAAAAAAATGCAGAATCTAAACAAACAATCCAGTAATTGCCCATTATCCGTATTCAATTACTCGAATGCATCTGGAAATGGCTCCTGCTCCAAAGCCCTACGGAAAGGGATGGGTTTTTTTGGATGAATCACTGTCCTCTTCACTTCTGTCAGGCAGGGACTGTTCCCCAGTGATGTGTTTCAAATCTGGTTTTGCAAAAGGAATTAGAAAATATGTCTTGGTGATAAAAATTTGTTGTTATTTCTGGTTCATACTGCAAAGCTCTGCTGTTGTTAATGCCAATAAAGCATCTAAGGATGGATGTAGCTTCAAAAAGATCAGTCATAAACACTTAAAAAATTATATGAAGTGTAAAAGTGGAAAATTTCAGATTTTAGGGTTGGAAAGAGACGGTTTAAATGTGCAAAATGCCTGGAAAAGCTGTGCTGGGCCAAGGCTGACAGGACTGAGTCCTTTTAATGCACTTTAATTTTAAGGCTTTATATTTTTAAAGGTGGAAAAACAGTGTTAAAATGGGACATTGAGGAAAAAAAACCCCAAATGCTCTGAAATACAGACCTAGGCTAAAATCCAGTCTAATAAAAATAGGGTTTCATAAGCCTAAATTAGTTCTGAAAATCCAGCAGCTGCTTTAGGTACTGTAAAACGTGAATTAGAAACAGTGGAAGAGGAACCTCAACGTGGAAAACTCAGTTATTTGGGAAAGTCAGTAGTGAGGATAAAAAACAACTTAATTCCATTTAGTTTTCCATTATTTCATCAGGAGGGTGGCTTGGTGCAGGGGGGGGATCAGTAAGATCCTGGCTCCTCCAAGACTTTTCCAGATGCTGCCCAGGGTTCCCTGTTTCCAGAACCATCCCTTGGTATCTAAAATCCCTGTATTTTAAAGAAAATATTACTGGGGTGTGGGCAACTTTCTCATCAGAATTAGAAGAAAAAAAGGAAATAAATGAGGTTGGATGCCTGGAAAAACTCCCTGCAGCCCTTACCAGGATTGTTGACGTCTTGCCACCTTCCAAGGTGATTTCCAGGTCCGAGAGCGCGGCGTCCACCTCGTCCACGTCCTTGTCACTGTGGTTCAGGTGGTTTTCCGAGGACATGATGGACAGCTTGTTGATGTGGTACTGCAAGGCAAGGCCAGGGTCACAGCTGGGTGCTCCTGTGACCCCAGGATCCCAGGGGATCATGGTGACACAGCCACCACGCTTGGGAAGCGGAGTGCGGAACCGGAGTGGGAAACCAGGAGCAGAGGAAGCAAATACTGGGGGGGGTTGCTGGGTCAGGAGGGACCATCCTGGATGTTTCCAGTCCAAGGAGTCTCCATGCACTGATCCTGAGGGAGATCTCTAGACCCCACAGGGCAGAGCTGCTCTTTCCACCAGGCTGAGGTTGGAAGGGACCTCTGGAGGTCACCTGGTCCCACTCCCTGCTCCAGCAGGGCCACCTGGAGCTGTTGTCCAGGACCACATCCACCTGGCTTTGGAGTAACTCCAGGGATGGACAATCCACAGCCTCTCTGGGCAAACTGTGCCAGTGCTCAGTCACTCTCCTGGTATGAAGATGCTGCCTGATGTGCAGAGACCCTGCTGTGTTCCAGGCTGTGTCCATGGCCTCTGCTCCTGCCACTGGGCACCTCTGTCCACCCCCTTTCCTGCCTCCCACCAAGTGTTCATGGATATTTGTAAGATCCCCCATCCCTGGAAGTGTCCAAGGCCAAGTTGGACGGGGCTGGAACAACCTGGGATAGTGGAAGTGTCCCTGCCCATGGCAGGGAGTGGAACAAGATGACCTTTAAAGCCCATTCCAACCCAAACCATTGTAGGATTCTATGTCTTTGCATCTGTTTTCACCCCAGAAAACCAAAACATCCATAAAATCTCACAGGAAGAACCGTGCCCAACCCATTCTGGAGCACTTGGATGTAAACTGAGTCATTATATTTCTGCTTTCTTCTCTTTTTTTCCTGGGAGGGGCACTTGGAGCAGGCAGCCCTGCTCCTGAGGGGGACATTTCTGCATTCTACAGCTCCAAGGTGTGCCAGACCACATGGAACAAATGCCTGCCATCCCTCTCATGGAAGTGAATAGCAGGTGGAGCATTTATGCCAAATCACACAGAGCATTTCATAAACCAGGTAAATAAATAGTTCTGGGAAAGCCACAGATTATCCCCAGCTGGTTTGGGGGCAGAGAGCCAGAGAGGCACAGTTCAGTAACCCCGTGTTTGTATGGGATGGGTTAACAAGGACAAAACTAGAAGTTAAGAGAGATGTAAACATGTTTGGTAAAAGCAGGTCAAGTTCTTTTTCATGAGGGATAATCAGTGGCAAGTATTTAAATTATCTCATAAACTCAAGTGAGGATCTGGAGATGGGAAATGACCCAACTTCCACCAGCATTAGAAGGCCAAGCTCCCACCAGAGACAGGGTGAGCCTTAAAACATGATTTTAAACTAAAGAAGGGATAGTGTGGATGGGATGTTGGGAAGGAATTCTTGGCTGTGAGGGTGGTGAGACCCTGGCACAGGTTGCTCAGAGAAGCTGTGGCTGCCCCATCACTGGAAGTGTCCAAGACTAGGCTGGAGCACCCTGGGATAGTGGAAGGGGGTTGGAACTGGATGAGCTTTGTGGTCCCTCCCAACCCAAACCATTCTGGGATTCCATAATTTCGTTTCTCAGATTAATGAACACAGAAGTCTGAGAACAAAATCAAGCCTAACCCAACCCAGGGGTGTCTGGGGCTGTGTCTCACCTGCAGTGCTGCAAACATCATCATCTCCTCCTCCGTGCACTCGATCTCCTCCAGCAGGATTGCCCACTTGGACTGCTCGTACAGCTGGTTGATCCTGATCGCGTCGTACTGCGGCACAGAAACGTGGAATGCTTGGAAAAACAGGAGCCCAGCTCGACACAAACCACCCCATTTACTGAAACTGTCCCTGCCCACGGCAGGGGAGTGGAATGAGATGGTCTTTAAGGCCCACTGCAACCCAAACTATTCTGGGATTCTGTGATCTCTCATCTCAACACAAGACTTTGATCTGAGACTGAAAATCCTTAAAGTGGCTTTAAGAACTCCTTAAGCACCTCTAGCAACACCTAAAAACCCTGATATAATGGAGCACAAATCCTGGGTTTGATGATTGCACAACCAATTTTCAAACTTCCACGGTCTTTGGGAGATTTACCAACACGACAGCACATTAGAGATCAGGCACCCTTCACTCCAAAGGATGGGAATTTCAAAATGGGAGCAGAACAAGGAGCTCTGTACCTTTGGATTCAGGTCAAAAAAGCTGTAGTACTTGAACCGGAGTAGCAAAGCCTCGTTTTCCTTCACCTCCTGCTCCATCAGGGATCGGGAAGAGTCCAGCCACCTGTGGATTGCCAACACGGGATAACACGCACGGAACGCTCCGGCGGAGTCGCCACGACGCTCTCGAGAACACAATTAAAAAAAATCAGCAAAAACCCCAAATCCTCAGCTCCTGAACTCACCCTTGGTTGATTTTGGCCTTATCGAGCAGCGTCTGGGGCTTGTACATTTTGGCTAAGGACTCCGGGGAGGTGACGGGCTGGCTCACGGCCAGGATTCCCGGGTTGCCCTCGGACAGGGCGCTGTCGCCGAACCAGGCGGACGTGGGGGACAGGGGGCTGCCGTCGTGGGCGTCGTAGGTCGGCGTCATCGTTTTGCTATAGAGTCCTGGGCTTGAATAGATATTTCCTACCAGCGAGGGGAATAAAAGCCGGGAATTAGCCTGGGGCCAAGCCCTGCCTGCTCCCGGCCACGCCGGCTCCGCGCAAACCTGGAGCCGGCGGATGGAAAACCTTCCCTCTTCATCTCTTCGCAATGGGAAAACGCTGCGCTGCTCGTTCTCCCGTGAAAACCTGTCCCTCTCCTCTCTCTTGGCTCTTCTCCAAGAGCAAAACTGATGGAAAACTCGTTCCAGCCCAAAGGATGGGAAAAGACTCAGGTCTCCCACACCGGGAAGCTCCTGCCCCCTGAGTTTTTGTGGCATCTGGGACATGAGTGGCCCCCGACTTACCGGTTTTACCTGTTGCTTAAAGATTTTGGAAGTCAAAAGTTTTAGAGGAGCAGGAAAATAAACTAAGGATTGCAGCCAAAGAGACCAGAGGCAGAGGGCAAAAGTCCTATTGAGGTGGAGCTCACCTTTGACGGGGCCGATGTAAAGAATATCGGTGCCTATAGAGAGGGAAAGAAAGGAGGGAAGTGAGAAGGCGAGAGAAAGTCACCCAGAGAGCAGGAGAAGGACAGAAGCCAAAAATGGGCATTTTTAGAAGAGGGCAGAACAGCACAGGTGAGGTTGCACCACCCTAATGGAGCGTTTGCAGCAGCGCTGGTGGCAGCAAAGCAACTGAAGTGATTTCCTGTTATTTTATTCACGTTACGAGGACAGCCGGGCATGGAAATGTGGCATTCCCGGATGGAAAAGCTTGCTGAGGTGACCCCAAAAATTCAGGATTAATGTGCTGAGTGGTGCGATGTGGTGCCAGACTGATCCCAAAGCAAATGTTACTCCCAGGCCTTTTGAAGCTTCACAGCTCGTACCGACTCAAAGCAGACATAAAAACACCCAAACATTTAAAAATTATTAATTCGAAGACAAAAAAACCAAGTCCAGCTCGGTATCTCATAGCTTAAAATAGCTGACAGCTTAACAGAGAGGTTGTGGCTGCCCCATCCCTGGAAGTGTTCCAGGAGAGCTTGGATGGGGCTTGGACAACCTGGTCTCTGGAAGTCGTCCCTGCCCTTGGCAGGGGTGGAATGAGAAGTGCTTTAAGTCCCTTTTAAGTCCCTTCCATCCCAAACCATCCAATGAAACAGCCTCTCTTCACCTCACAGTGACACTGAATTTTTATATAAAATCCACATTTTCAGAATAAGGGAGGATCAGCCACCATCTCCTAATACCAGGAATTCCCCTGTGTGCACACATCGGGCCAGGAGCTCACCCAGCAGCACCTGGGCACAAATCTGCCCACCAGAACCAGAAGGTCCAACACCACACTGGATTTTTGGGAATGGGCTGTGTCCCTCCTAAATCACGAGCCTGCAATTCAATGCACCCAAGCTCTCCCTCCCAGAGCTCTCCTCAGGGTGTTGAAGACGGTGACAGAGTTGAGATGCCACAAACAAAACCTTTTGTGCCACCTCCTGCTGCTGCCCCGAGCCACCACCTTGGCTCCAAACCATCCCCACACCCTCATGGCCAAGGAACGACAGAAAACTGAGCTGGACTGGCAAAGTCCAAGACCAAACCACTGGAAAAACCTTTCTGAACCCTCAATTTTCACGATGGGCATCTCAAGGAGCAGGAAGAACGGTGGAAATCAGCAGCATCAATGTCAGTGATGGCCAACATCATGGCTAGGAAACTCCAAATAATTACAAACCTGATTCTAAACTGCCTGGCAGGCTGGAAAATGTAAGTGGAAACCACCAAACAAGGATGCTTTTAATGCTCCTGCTCGTTTTGCTGGCATCCCAGTCTGGATGAATCATCTGGGGACCTGTAAGCACCACGGGTACCTGTCACCAAGCCAGATCCAGCAAACCAGGCATGAGCAAAACAGCAGCAGGGATGTCAAGGGATGGAAAAATACACCAAGGAAAAGGCCAGGGATGATTTCCAGGTTTTTAGACCAGGTACTTGCACTTTGGGAGCTGGGACTCCACGATCCTGAGGGTCCCTTCCAACTTGAGCTACTCTGTGATTATAAAAGCAGCAGGAAGGTGTTCTCCCCATGGATTGTTACAGCACTGGAGCAGAGAACTCCAACAAAAACCCCCCACAAACGCCCATCACCATCCATAAAGCACTTCCAAAAGAGCTCTTCCCTCCTCCCCATCCACCCTCACTGAAGCTTCAGCCTTTACATGGCTTGGGCACACAAAGCTGAGCATCAACTGGAACAACAAAAGAAAATCCCACTTTTTGCCCCAAATTTTAGGGAAGCTTTTCCCATGAATATCCCCCACATTCTTTGACTGAGTGTCTGCTCCATCAGAGCAAAGCTTCCCCTACACTTTTCTTCTCATCTCTTTCTCCAAACACCTGAAACATCTCAAAAGAAGCTTCCCTTAAAAAATTTGCCCCAGGCAGGCAGTGTCATGGAAAGTTCCAGCAGAAATAGCTACAAATTTGGCTAATTTATATAAACAAGTGACTACAGGTCTTCTAATGGAAAATGTTGGGCAACACATCCTGTGGGTGTATTGACAACTCTGCCCACTGGGATTTAAATGGTTTCACTGTCAGGTTTGGGGTACTCAGTGACAAAACACTCCCAAGACATTGAAATCAGCACCTCTTGAATTATTAATTAGTTTTCCAGAAGCTTTCAGCACACAAACTGATGTTGGAACAACACTAGAAATGATTTATTCAGATGAAACCCACGACTTTTATCGAATGACACCTGAACAGGCAGGAATTCAACCTGCTGTGAGTGATTTCATTCACAAGGAGAACAAAACCAGCCAAGTGACTCACTGGAAGAGCCATAAATAATTAAAATAAAGCCCAGCTTTTGCATACATTTCCCCCAAAGAAGGCCAAGTCTTTCCTATTAATCTAACAGAGATACTCTCTGTGAACACTGACTGTTGGAAAGGCTTAGAATGGACTTTCAAGATGAAAATGCCAAATGGAAATGAAAATTGACTGGAGCCTTGCCCAAATTCTCTGAGCCAGGAGTGGAAGAAGACAAGCCCAGAAGTATTTTTAATTTTAAGAGAGGAGAAAGAGTGGGATCAAAGCAGAAGGAGGATTATTTTCCCTTGTTCCAGACCCGTGGTGCACATCAGCCTGTGCAGCCAAAACCTTCCTTTCTGCAAGCCCTGTGCCACCACTGGCATTAACCATACTCCATGACCTTCCCTGCAGCTGATTTAACATCAATTAACACAACTTTACAATTCCAAGGTAGTTTTTTTAATTAAAGCTGCCCTGCTGCCCTTGGATTGCTGGATTTAAACCCGAGAGCTCTGGCAGGCAGACACGTCTCTCCTGCTCACCACTGTGGCTTTCTCCACAAATCCATTTGGGATAAAGTGCTCCCACTTGGCCAAAATTATGGTTTAAACTCCTGCCATTTGCCTTCAGACACCAGACTTGCAGCAGCCATGGAAAAAAGCTGAAAAACCCCTCTGCTTGCAAACACCTGCATCAATTTGCTGCCTGTGGCAACTCCATCAGGGATGTTACTTCATCAGGGATGTTACTCCACCAGAAATTCCCTTCCCAATTCTGCTCTGGATCTGGAATCCACACTGGCCAACCAGCCCCCAGCAATAAAAGGATTTTTTTAGCATCACAATCCACAGCTACATCATTCATGTAAGGCAACACTAAAGCAATTAATAAAACACTGCCCTTGCTGGGCTGTAAATACAGAGCAGAACGGTGGCACAGCCTAAACCACGCCAGGAATGTAGACATTAGCAACGATTTTCCATTTAACTCCTTTCTTAACAGGGTAAGAAAAGCTCTCAGCAACACCATCTGAGTGCTCAAGTGGCCACACTTGGGCTCTGGTTTGTTCTGTGAAGCCTGGGGGTTGCTCTGCTCCCAAAAATGCGTGACAGCTCCAGCCCCAGACATGCATCCGTGCGACCGAGTGCTGCAGCCCGCCAGGACTTGTGCCATGGATTTGGGGTCTGTTTCTTGCACAGACCCTCAGGAATTCAATCAGCCCCACGTTGCTGTGCCAGTTTTTTCCCCTGCTCCCATTTTTTTTGCCAGCTCACCCGACCCCGGCGTGATCAGCGGCCCCTCCAGCTCGAAGGTGTCATCTTCACATTGATCGTCCAATTTCTTCTTTTTTTTCTTTGATGGATCTCTGGGTTTCCTCAAAAGGGAGAGCTCTTCTGGATGCCTGATGTCTGCAGGGGAAAATGGATCACTTTTATAATGGCAAAATGGGAAAAAAGGGGAAAAAAGGGGAAAAAGAAGAACATCCTTCCATTAGGAACAACATCCAGCAATGCCCAGTACCTCCCTTGGATGAATTTCCTGCTCTGTAATCCTTAAAAATCAACGTTTGAGAATATTTTCCCTGCAAGCCTGTTGGAAAAAAGTGGTGGCCTTGGCTGGAAAGGTAACATAACATTTGGATAAAATGTGGAATTTCCCAGGCACAGCCACTCAAATGTAAATTTGAGCACTGTGACAGAGCCTAGTGACACCTTCATACATTAAAGATAAATAATAAAAAATAATAACCCCCACATCAATAATATAAAATTAGAAATAATATACAATAATAGTACACAATAATATAGAAATAATATAAAGAAATAGAAATTATAGAAATAGAAAAAATAGAAAGAGAAATAGAAATAATAGAAACAGAAATAGAACGAGAAATAGAAATAATAGAAATAGAAATAATAGAAATAGAAATAAGCACACAAATTCCTATTTAGCCATGTAGGTAACAGGCCAGACCCTCTCACTTCCATAGAAGCAATCCAAGAGTTACGCCATTTATTTACACATCAGACTGGAAAGTTTAAAGCCTATAATTTACCCACTTTTTAAAGAGATTTTGGCCGAAACTTTTCCTTTCCACAGCAAACCTCTCCCATTTTCCTGCCTGGCACCAACCTGAACAATGTAAACCCCACGTAAAATGAGGAGCATCCCATTGTGTTTGTGATTTGAGCCATGGGAATATGATGAGCAAGGAAAAAGGGAATTTTTATTTCCCACCAAGGCAGTACTTTGTGTCTGCTGCACTCAATCCCAGGTGGGAAGGAGTTTCCTGGGAAAGCAGAGCCCGCTGTCCTTTGTACCACTGAAACCACTGAGGGCCTGGAGCAGGACCAGGAGTCCCTGTGCTTGGTCAGTGTGTCGGAGCTGACCTGGAAAAGGATTCTCCTGGGCATGGAGCCATCCAACTGCAGTGGTAAAAAGCTTGGAGAGCTCTGAAATACAGCTTGGATTGGGAAAATACAGGCTGGGAGAGCTGGGGGTGCTCACCTGGGGAGGAGAAGGCTCCAGGGAGAGCTCAGAGCCCTGGCAGGGCCTGAAGGGGCTCCAGGAGAGCTGGAGAGGGACTGGGGACAAGGGATGGAGGGACAGGACACAGGGAATGGCTCCCACTGCCAGAGGGCAGGGATGGATGGGAGATTGGGAATTCCTGGCTGGGAGGGTGGGGAGGGGCTGGGATGGAATTCCCAGAGCAGCTGTGGCTGCCCCTGGATCCCTGGTAGTGCCCAAGGCCAGGCTGGATGGAGTTTGGAGCAATGTGGGACCGTGGAAGGTGGAATGGGATGGGATTTAAGATCCTTTCCCATCCAAACCAGGCTGTGAGTCTCTGATGATTCTGTGGAGATTCTGGATATGCCTCAGCCTGGAAGGAGCTCTGGAGTCTCCTCTGCAGCTGGCTGTCCATGCTGAAGCTCCTGTGCTGTTTCCTGCTCTGTTTTTTGCACCTATCACCCCAAAATGCTCAGCTGCAGAGCTTTCCCTTTGGAATGCCCTATGGAAAGCAGCCCTGGTCCCATCCCTGCTGCAGCAGAGATCAGGAGCTGGCTGCAGCCAGGCTGGCTTTTCCCACCCAAGGAATGCTGAAGGACACAATCAGCCATTGTCCCAGCCAGGAGAAGCTCCAGGGCTGGGATCTCACCACGTGCTGGCAGCAGTGGGAGTTCCCTGAGCACTCCCAGGATTGTAATTAACACTGGAATTTGGTCCCCAGCACGTGACCTGAGCAGGACACAGCCCCACATTGCCCACCCTCACCAGCATGGTTCCTTCCTGCAAACAGGCTGGGAAATATCACACTGGGAACTGCCCCATCCAGGTGATTTTCAGGGGTGGATCCCACTAATCCTGGCATTCTTGAATCCAGAGGCTGCACACTTCTGGATTTAACTGTCTTTTACATTGTAGGTGTCCCATCCCAAACCATTATCTAGCTTTAATTTAAGTTATATTTATATTCTTGTAGTTACTTACACACAATATTTCTATATATAAATATTGTGTATATATATAGATATATATTTATTTTTAGAAAGCATCATTTATTTTAAGCTTTACTTTTATTTCTATATTTATATTTATTTATTTCAATCATATCATTGAATCCCAGAATGGTTTGGGTTGGATGGAACCTTCAAGTCCACCTTGTTCCGCCCATGCACCTTCCACTATCCCAGGTTGCTCCAAGTCCCATCTGGCCTTGAACACTTCCAGGCTAAAAATATATAGATTTACATATCTATATGGATTTTCAATATCTAAAAAATATATAGATTTTTATATATTAATATTTTATATACAAACTTTTTGAACTTATAATTTAGTTTTATTTCTGTATTTACAGATATTTATTCCTGTATTATTTATATATTTTATTCCTTTTTATATACAAGCTTCATCTAATTTCAGCTTTAATTTAACCCTGATTTATTACCACTCCACACACATCATCCCACTAAACCCCATCCCTGTCCCCACCACCCACCCCTCCAGTTCCCTGCCCAACTTTTTGACCATTTCTAGCAATAAATACCCAGAGGCTGCGTGCAGCCAGCTCCATGCATTCCCATTTATCCCAGCCAGCTTACCTCATGGAGCAGGAATCTGCTGGGACAACCGGGGTCACATGCAGGGGACAAGAGGCAGCACAGCCTAAATCGAGGAGTTCCCCTGGTATTTTGGAGCAAGGTTGAGGCTCTGAGGTTTATTTATGGTGCATTAGCAACTCTCAGCTGGAAGCACTCAAGGGAGGCCAGGAGGAGGCTCTGGGCCAGGCTGGGATTCTGGAAGCAATCCTGGAATCATCCCAGGGCTTGACCATCTGATAGCAAAGAGACTTTTTATAGCCCCTCAGTTGTTCCTGATGCTCCCAGCGGGATAGAAAGGATCCAGGACAAGTTTTGGGCAGCTGCTTGGAAGCAGCACATGGCTGCAGGGGGTGGAGCAGGCAGCACATCCTCGGGATGCCAGCAAGGATCCTGTGGATGAGCAGCAAATTCCTCCCAACTGCATCCATCCACAGGCTCCAGGACTTCACAAAGCCACCAAGGCAGCTGAGGGAATGGCTTCAAACTGGAGGTTTAGATGGGATTTTGGGAAGGAATTCCTGGCTGGGAGGGTGGGCAGGCCCTGACACAGGGTGCCCAGAGCAGCTGTGGCTGCCCCTGGATCCCTGGAAGTGTCCAAGGCCAGGCTGGACAGGGCTTGGAGCAGCCTGGGACAGTGGAAGGTGTCCCTGCCATGGCAGGGGTGGGATAGGATGGGCTTTGAGATCCCTTCCAACCCAAACCATTCTGGGATTCTATGGGAAGGAGACAGAAAGGCCTGAGCCTGGAAGGAAGAGTTTTAGAGCTCAAAATATGATCAGAAAGGTGGCTTTGAATCTCCAAGAGAAATTTTTCCAACTCTGGGATGAAGCCATTTTGTTGCCTGCAGCATCTTCTCTTCCATTTGCCTGCAAGATGCTGCCTGTGCCTGCTGTCTGTGCTGAAGGGAAATCCTTGGCCTTTTTTCCCAGTGTAATCTCTCATTTCTCATCCAGCCCCTGCACAGCTCACCCAGCCCAGCTGTGCCCATTTATCTCCCATTTAAGACAAACTCCAGAACTGGGATTAAACCCTCTTCCTTCACAAAGCACCATCTGCACCCTGCAAACTGATTTAAAAAAAAAAAAAACCCTGCCATGAGCAGGGACAGGGTGTAAAATTCCCAATTTATGCTCTTTTGCACTGAATCCACTAAGTAAATCTTGCAGCTGCTGCATCTTTATCCACCAAGGTGTGTTGTGATGGGGATCCCAGAAGGGTTTGGTCTGAAGGGACCTTAAAGCTCATCTCATTCCACTCCTGCCATGAGCAGGGACACCTTCCACTATCCCAGATTGCTCCAAGCCCTGTCCAACCTGGCCTTGGACACATCCAAGGGCTCCCATTCCCACAAGAAATCAGATTTATGGTTTTCTTACATCACCTACATACAGAACATGGTATCATTGACTGGAAGGGCTGAGTATGGACTGACATCCCCAAAAACTGAAACTATGGGAAATCACACTACTTTCAGTATTCAGTTCTCATAAATACAGATAATAATCTGAGACACAAAGAAATTTTTGATGTAGAAAGAAAATTAATGTTGCAAAGAAGCTTCCAGCATCCAATTTCCTTCCCTGTTTCTGGCTCCCCTAAAGGCCAGAGGGCTGGTTCACCTCCTTAATTCTGGAACATAAAAACTCCATAAATTTACTTGTAGCACAGACAGCATTGAGGGGAAATCCTCTCTTTAATGCTGATCCAGCCACCCTCCTTCAGGAAATGTGTTTTGAAGTGGGATATCTCTGGGAAGTGGGATTTCTCTGCACTCCATCACTGCTCCCTCCAACCAGTGACTCATAAAAATTACAGCCTTTGTGCATCACTCTGACGAGTCTTAGAGAAATGAGACCTCAAACCTCATTTTTCTTCCATTTCAGACTTAAAACCAAAAATAAAGGTGTTTTTTTTCTTTCTTTGGAATGAGTGAATTCTGTGGATGGTTTTTCACAGTGTAAGTTTACAGAATGAAGCATCTGACTTATCTGCAACATAAATTCTCTCGAGATAAAAGTTCTGCAAAACAGACCAGAGGAAAAAAAAAAACCAAAAAAGAAACTAAAAAAGGAACTTACATAACCTGAGGAGTGTCTGGAGATAAGGCTGTGGTTGTGTTGGACACTGGGCAGTATCTGATGGAGCAGGTCCTCACCCCCCAGCACAGTTTACTGGGTTTGTACATTCAGTACATTTTATTATGGGTTCTTCAGATGCCCAGGAACTTAAATATTTATCTGGGCAAAAGCCAAGCTCTCCACTCACTGCCTGGGGCCCTGCAGCTCTCTCAGGACATCCCACAAATCCTCTGGAGATGCCCAAGGAGTGCTATGGGTGTGGAATCAGCTGGGGCTTACCCTGGCAGAGGTTTTGCTGGAGCCTTCCCAAATTGTGGGTGGAAAATCCAAGTGCCTGTTGACTTATGGATTTGCCAAGGGAGCAATGATGTGCAAAACCACCCAAAAATGGGGTCAGTGGGGTTTGGAGGGGTGTGAATGTTTGTGCCAGTGGTTCCCAGAGCCAAAATTGGGCACCACCAGCTCAGAGAGACCCAGGAGGAGAAGGAAAAGGAGGAGGAGGAGGATGCAGGCAGTGGTGATGGAGCCAAGCATTACTGCAAGGCCAATAAAAAGAGCCATTGGAGAGGCAGAGTCAACAAACACTTGAATGTTTGGATGTTTTTTTCCATAAGTGGGACGAAATCCCCAGGCTCCCGTTATCTGGATGCCTCCTGGAGCACAGCAGCACTACAAGCCTTGCCCCTAAAGTGGCTGAACTGCAGCTCCAGTCCAATTAAACTCCATTAATTTAATCCCACAAACAAGAGAAAAACAATCCACTCACACCCTTCCCTCTGCATCGGCCCATAAAGAGCAATCCAGCTCATTCCAAGGAAGGCCTGGCCAGCATGCCCTAATGTCTTCAGGATGGAATTCTATTTAAAGGGTCTCTGTCAACAGCAGAGTAAGGGTGAAAAAATTCACTGACTCACACGGTGACATAAAACCTGATGCTCCTCCACATGCAGAACACCACTGGGGTGTGGACAGAGGGGGAGAGCGGAAAGGATTTTTTTTGCCTACATCTCAGACACTCTGTAATTAAATCTGGTTATTTCCCTGACCCCAGTTCCTGGGGTTGGTCTGACAGCTGAGCACGGGCAGGCAATAAAAGGGGAAAACGCCGCAGCTGGCAGCGAACGCTTGGGCCCTGCAGTTGAAAAAGCTGAGGACGTTGCAATTTGGCCTGCTCTTGAAATGGGAAGATTTCCTTCCACACCCATTCCCTGGACATATTTAGAAATAGCTGTGCCACTGCCAAAGCTCTCTGCTCGTGGCAGGGAAAGGCAGCAGATCCATCCTCGGCGTTTCACCGCCGCCGCCTCCCCGTGAACGTCATCCCTGAGCATCCTCCTGATGCTCCTGAGCATCCACAGCCTGCATCTGCAGATCCCAGAGTCACTGAAGTTGGAAAAGACATCCAGGATCACCAAATCCAACCTGTGAATCATCCCCACCTTGTCACCCAGCCCAGAGCACTGAGTGCCATGTCTAGTCCTTTCCTGGACACCTTCAGGGATGAGGAATCCAAACCTCCCTGGGCAGCCCCTTCCAAGGGGTTTCCAAGCCCCTTCCTGATCACCCTTTCCATGAAGAAATTCCTCCTGAATGCTGGTGTTGCTCCCCAAATTCCCCCTGAGATACCCATGTGCATCTACCAGGACTCCATGATTTTAGGGAAAATGCTCCTTTATTTACCAGCAGGGTGTGAAGGGAAAAAAGAAAGTTTAGGAGGTTTGCAGTGGCCAGGGATGGTGGGATTCTTG
Organism: Hypocryptadius cinnamomeus; assembly: GCA_013400635.1. Taxonomy (NCBI): domain Eukaryota; kingdom Metazoa; phylum Chordata; class Aves; order Passeriformes; family Zosteropidae; genus Hypocryptadius; species Hypocryptadius cinnamomeus. Next base: position 74,347 of record VYZP01053204.1, read on the forward strand.
CCCTGTGCAGGGCCAGGAGTTGGACTTGATGATCCTTGTGGGTCCCTTCCAATCAGGAAATTCTGTGATTCCACAAACTCCAGGCAGCTTTGCCTCCTGGAAAGCAACTGGGTCAGGGATGGAGCTCCACGTGGCTGTCACAGAGCCCTGGGAACGCTGCACATCGTCCACCAAAGGGTTTCAGTCTTGCAAAAAACCCAAAAACAACAAAAAACCCCAAAAAACAACAAACAGTGGCTTTTTATAGAAGTCTTTTTGGCAATGGAGGGCGTGGAAATATTGCAAATACTTCAGGAGTCAGAGGACGTTCTGTCCCGGAGCGGGGAGCATTTGGAGAGGGGAAAAAAAAAAGGTAAGGTCACATTTGGCACTGGGACGGTGTCACCTTCCCTGGGCTGGGCTGGGCTGGCACCCTGCCACTCCCAAATGCCACTGCCACCTCGGCTCAGTTTGCATTTGGTGGCTGGAGGCTGAGGCAGGGAAGGCTGGCTGCTGTCACCTTCCTTATTTTTGGGATGATGGGAAGCAGCTCATCAGCCTCATGGGACTCTCTGCACCCCCAGCTCCACAAGCTCCTCAGGATCACACCACCCTCACCCTGTGCAAGAAGGGGAGCTGGGGACCAGAGCAAGATGGAATGTGGGCATGGAAATGCCACAGCTGGGCACAGGATGCTCCCCAGACTCGGTTTTCCAAAACAGGTGACTAATTCACATGGATTATGAGGCAGGAGCTGGGTGTGAGGCTCCACCAGACTCTGGGGAAATAAAAGAGCCTGAAGGGAATTTCTCTGTCTTACACAGCCTCAGGGTGGGTAGGGAGGGATTGGTCATGGATTTTGGAGTGTTTCCTCCCAGATCTTCCTCCTCCCAGCTCTGGCACTGAGTTGTTCTCTCTGTGCTCCCATGAACATCAACCAGAATTCTCCCTGCTCCTCTTCTCAGGATGGAGGGCAGCAGAGGTCCCAAACCTTCACAGCCAGGAGAAGAAGAGAAGGATGGGAGCTTTTCTGCTGTCACAGCATCTCCCCTCACCCTGCAGCTCCAACATAAGTCCTGTCCCCAGGAGAAGGAGCATTGCTGGGGCAGGAAACGCCGAGGCCTGGGAAAAAACTCTCACTGTTTCATCTTGCTGTTTGCTTTTCCTGTCCCACGTGCCCACAGAGCAGCAGCAGAGCCTGCCTGGAGCCCCTTGGAGCTTCTGGGATACATGGAAAAAAATACAGGCAGAATGCTGGAAGGAAGCAGCTGTAAGGCATCCACTGGGCCGGAATCAAGTGAAGCCATCCCAGAATCCCAGAATGGTTTGGATTGGAAAGGACCTTAAAGACCATCCAGTTCCCTGCCATGGGCAGGGACATCTTCCACTAGCCCAGATTGCTCCAAGCCCTGTCCAACCTGGCCTGGAACACTCCCAGAGATCCAGGGGCAGCCACAGCTTCTCTGGGCACCCTGTGTCTCACTGCCCTCACAGCTGAGAATTCCTCCCTGTTCATGTAGGAAAAGAGGATTTTTCCATTTGTTGTTATGTTGAATGATGGGTGAGCACCTCCCCAAATCCCACTTTCAATGAGGATATTCCCACTCAAACCAATAAAATGCTGAGTGCAGCTGATACCTCAGGTTTTAGCTTTTCTATTTTTCAGATTCTGTGCTGCTTCAGTGTGTGGGTCTGGGCTTCACATGAGGGGATGGTGAGCTCTGTGCACAGAGCAGGGAGACAAAACAATTCCTGCTCCAGCTGGGCACCAAGGACAAATGATCCAAATCTCAGCCCAAGAGCACAACCAGCATGGGCTGAAGAGAGAAAAACAAGCAGGATGGGAGTGCATGGGCTAAAGCTGGAATTGGCCAATGAACTGCAATCTGCACATGGAGCAGAGCTGATCACAGGGAGAGACCCCGGGAGCGCTCGTGCATTTTGGGACCATTTTGGTTCATCTTGGGTGCAGCCCTGGCTGGGCTCTTGTGCTGCCCAAGGTGGATCCATGGAGGAGATCCTTGGAATCAATCCCTGCTTTATTCTGGAACTCCATCCAGCCTCTGTCCTAGCTGAGCCTTCTCAAGGCATCACAGCCCATCAAATCTGCAGTTGGATATTTGATGGGCAGTTTTCTGGGTGGAGTTATCTCCCAGTGGGATGATGAGAGCAGGGACCATGGAAGCATTCCATCCCAACCCCCGTGTCCCACTGTCAGCCAGGCAGGAAGCACAAATCTCTGCTGCTGAGGAAAAAAAGGAAAAAAAAAAAAAAAAGGAAAAGAAAAAGAAAAAAAAAAAGTGAACTTTTACTTTCTCTTTCTCTGGTCTTTAATTGCAGATCAAAGCTGGCCCTTCAGGCTGGACCTGCTGCCAGCAGCTGCTCCTGGGCAGGACTCCAGGCCACTCTTTGGATGAGGGTTGCCCATCCCATGCACTGCCCACTCCTCTCCTTGTGCCTGCTGGGGTCAATCCCTGCCTCTAACCCTCCTGAGTGGCTGCTGTGGGAATCAAGGGGCAGCAATCCAGCCTCTGGGAATGAGATTGGGTTTTTTTCTGGCTTCACACGACCTCCAGGAAAGTGAGGGATGTGTGAGTGGCTCCAGCATCTTCCCACAGGCACCTCCTGGGAGCCCTGGGGAGCTGCCCTTTGGAATAACTTCTCTCTGCACAAGAACAGAGACTTCTCTTTAAAAATCAACCACGCTCTGCAAGGGTCACACCTCTGGGTAACAATTTAAAGGGAACAGAAGCAAAGGACAGCCTTAAATAATTCATCCATGTGTGTTCCTGCTTGTGTAGTGAGGATTTTATAAATGCAACCAGCCAGAGTCCTGAGAACATCAGGAATTACTTCAATTACTCACTGATGATGCTTTTTGTGCTGGAGTTACTGAGGTGTAATTAAATGATCCAGGGGCAATGACAGCAAACAGGTACAGCCAAAGTATCAGCAACTTCCAGGCACAGCTCTGTTCTAACTTCCCTGGAGCTCAGAAATCAAGGGATTTCAGAGACAAGGACTATGCTGGGATCACTTTCCCTTCCACATTGAAATATCTGCTCAGTTTTCCTTGGAGAGACAATTAACTTGATTAAGATGGAATATGAGAGTTCTGTGCAGGGATGTTGAGGAGGGCAGGGAAAGGTAATGAAGAAAAATGGGGCAGGAAAACACAAATGGGGAGGGAAAAAGGAGAATCATAGAATCACAAAATCATAGAATAGTTTGGGTTGGGAGGGGCTTTAAAGATCATCCCATTCCAACCCCCTGCCATGGGCAGGGACACCTTCCACTATCCCAGGCTGCTCCAAGGTCTGTCCAGCCTGGCCTTGGACACTGCCAGGAATGGGACAGTCACAGCTTCTTTGGGCCACCCTCAGAGCCAAGATCTTAATCCTAATATGTAATATATATATTTTTATAACATATGGATTTTTACATTAATGTATAATATAAACTTTCATATTATATATCTATTAAGTATATAAATGTTAAAACACATTAGATATGACATCTATAAATAGTGGTATTTTGAAATCTATAGAAGCATTTTAATACTTATATAAAATATATTTGTACATAATTTGTATTTATACCTCTGTAGTTCTGGGAAGAGCATCCCAGCCCCTCCAACTCCAGCACTTCTGCATCCCCACATCCCAATCCCTCTTCCCACAAGCTGATGCCAAGCTCATGTATCATCTTCCCAGTAGCTCTGCTGAACATCTGGCTCCCAGTAAACACAACTGGGAGGGCTAAACAACTTAATCACTGCAGCTTGTGTCTGTCCTCAAACAGCTCAGGCTGCTGAAAGGCACTCAAAGGAAAGTGAAATTTACAGTAAAAGCCCTGCTTCCCCCAAAATCAGGAACTTTATTTCAGTACTTCAGAGGCTGCAGAAGGGAAGTCAGCACCACCCTTGATGGATGTGTCCCTGCTGCCTGCTCACAGCTCCAACCTCTGCTACCCCAGAGGCTTTTTCCCCCCTCCCAAACCTTTAAATATCAGGATTATTCTGCTGGTTACACCAAAAGCTCTGAAGTTGAAAGAAAAGGCTGCTTCAGGCCCACACAAGGTTCTGACAACATCAGTGACAGATCTCCTGTCCCGTGATGAACCATATCAGAATTTCCTGACATGACTCACTGCTGGAGAGATTCATCAGCGTCCAAGCCTGGGACCTCCCTGTCTAGCACGACATCCCAAAAGCCCAAATGTGGGACATGGGAGTGGGGGAAGCAAAATCCACTCAGAAATAACGCTGGCTAAGCCTTTTCTATTTTAAGGAGAAATTGCCCAATATTTACGTTTTTAAAAAACCCCAACAAAACAGGAAAGCAACAGCAAAGACCCGTAACCAGCTAAAAATACCAACCCGTAACCAGCTAAAAATACCAACCCGTAACCAGCTAAAAATACCAACCAAACCATGGATGTGCTGGACCCTGCACGTAGGGACGAGCTCTTCCTGCCTCCCCAAACAACTGGGTCAGCCAAGAGTAACCTCAGCTGCCTTCTGAGAGCATGAATAGATTTGCTACAGCTGAGGATGGGTTGCAGGCTCTTTTGGGAGGGGAGAATTCCAGCATGGAGTGCTTCCTGGAGCTCCTCGGGGTGGAGTTGCCATCTACTCACCGGGGATTTTTTGGTGGGCAGGAAGAAACACTGGGTTTTGGGATGAGGAATTTGTGAAGATGGGTAAAAAATTACACCTGGTAGGGAATGTTCCCTCCTTTCTTATGGGCTTCTCCTCCACCAGGAGATGAAGGTGAAGAGGAGACAGCGAGACTCGGTTCCTTCCCTCAACCAGACAGTTTTACAGTGGAGCATCACCACTTAATCTCTAATATGATTTTCCACTAGAAGACAACCCACAGGGCTGGCAGATTTCCCATTTCAGGGTTTGCTTTTCATCCAGCACATAAATTTGCAGGGGGGAAAAAAAAAATCACAACCAGTTTGAATATCAAGCAGGGCTGGTACCGCCTCACCTGTGACAAACCCGAGGACAGCTCTGCTATGGAAGAGAATTCAGCACAAAAAAATGCATTTTTAATCACTTTTTGGCTCAATTGGTCCTGGTATTGAAGTATTTACACACCAAAGAGTAGATCTGGAAGGGAAAAAGGAAGGACATCTAGGCTGTTTGATGCCCAAGCAACTCCTGAGTGCTCAAAGCCAGAAAACACCAAGGATTTATCAAATTTACAGGACAAGCACATGCACCAGAGGAGAGGCAGGAGCCAAACCAACCAGGGAACTCCCCAGGAGGGTTTTTCAACACTTACTGAAGGTTTTGCAGATGTCAGAAACAGCCTTGAAGACCCTGTCAGAGAAGTTGACTTTGACCTTGACGTACTTCATGTTGGGCAGCTGCAGGCGCAGCAGCTTGTGCTGGGGGGTGAACTGGAGCTTGGCATCAGCCTGGATCCCGTATTTATCCAACGTCCAGTGAGTTTTAAGGAGCCAAGTTTTCTTCTTTTCCCACCACAGCGCGTGATCTGACCAGTCCTTCTTGACATCTGCAACAAAGAAGCCATTTTTCCCCCAGTTAAAAGTGGCACCAGGACGAGCCTTCGGAGCACAAAGGAAGTTTTAAAGTGTGCTTAGCTGGGAAGGAACTATGGATCCAAAAAACTCCAGCAGCCCTTTCTGGACACAAGGAACTGTTTGTATTCAATACTGTTTTGATGGGATATAAAAGCAGGGAAGAATCCAAGAGAATAAAGATGAGACTCAACGTGTCCAGGGAACACCAGCCCAGCAGTGATCCTGTCTGAACACGAAGCCAAGTGACCCAACACCTCCCCCAGCAGGGATTTTGCACAGTTTTTGGGGTTAGCTATCAATTCTTGGGTTTTTCCCCACCCTCCAGGATACCTGTGCTATCCAAAGGTGAGCCCAACCACCTCGGCACAAACCAGAAGGAGGTTTGCAAGGAGAATTCAAGAGGACTTTCAGTTTCTACAAAAAAACTCTGAAAATTCCCAACTGAAACTAAAAGTTGCCTCCCAAACACCAAGAAAACTCAACAGCCACATCACCTTCCAGCAGGGATGTAACCATGGAGTCCCTGGAGGTCACCTTCAGGTTGGGAAGCATTTGGGGCACCAAAGTATGGTGATAACTCCAAAAGATAAACCCTGTGAAATATTTTCCCTAACACCTGGAATATTTTTCACTAACACCTGGCCCTGCCATTCCTGCAGAGCATTTTCCACTCTGACAACAAATAATGGTGCCACGTCCTTCCACCACACAGGGAAAAGAGAATGGAATTATATGCAATACAATAATATATTTAGTAATAGAATAATTCAGTTTTCAGCTCCAGATCCCCCTGTGATCCTGGATTTCCATCATGAAACACCAGTTTAACCCCAATTAAAACCACCAGCTGACATTTATTCCAACAGCTCCTGTCTCCATCCTTCAGCACCACAGGGCACCAGCCAGCAAGGCAGGAGCAATTCCAGAGGATTGGAGAATTTCCAGGATTAGGTAAAGTCCCAGCAGACAAAATGCCAAAGGGACTGAAGGTACCAGGGATCACAATCCAGCACCAACATCGTGCTGGGACTCTTGATGTCCTGTACAGGAGTTGGACTGGATGATCCTTGTGGTTCCTCCCAGCTCAGGATATTCCATGATCCTTTGATAGTGAAGATTATCCCCACGAGCCACATCTCAATTAAGCTGAGATGAGAACAATGTGACAAATGAACTTTTGTCCATCCCTATCTCAAATCAGGATCTGGAGCTTGGGGTTACTGAGAAAACCCAGCAGGAGCTGGATTTTCCCTTCGAACTCCTGGCTTAGTGGCACAATCAGCTCTGCAGAAAGTGGAAACATTCAGCTGGACTTTTCAACAGCTTTGTACAATCAAATTAAACAAAACCAAATATAGAAAAGCATGCAAACTTGCACAAGCCTTGTCTACCCGGAAAAAAATCCAAGAAATCATTACAATGGACTCTGGTAATGAAGTCCAACTTCTGCCCTACTGAAAGCTGAACGAGTTGGCACCAAAAATCAGGGGGAGGAAAAAACCAAAGGCATTTGGAATCAGTAACATTTATGCCTAACAGAAGGGGATTTGGGTCTACACTGCTGATTAACCATTCAGGCCACGGCACAAAAACAACACTCTGAGCCTGAGAGAAATTAACACTTTGAATTAACAGTGAGATGTTGGCTCTAGCAGGAGGGGGAAGGTCTGTGCCTGTCCCATGGGGTAGTTATATATAAAAGAGGCTGGCAAATGTTTAGCAGCTGCTTTGTGGAGCTGAGTTTTACACACTGACAAGAGCCTTGGGTGCTTTGCAAGGGATCCAGGACTGCTTGGAGCAATCCCTGCAGGCCAGGGAATGCCAGCAGCCTGGTTAAATCTGATCAAAGGTTTACAAACCTCCACCGGAGTCCCAATTCACCAGTTACTGATTTGTTGGGGTTACAGCTTCACAGCAAGGCTGAATATTTCAGCTCAGGCTCTTCCCACCTACTACCATCAGTCACTGGTCACTTCGTATTTATCTACCTATCATATTCATCAACTTATTCATATTTATCAACTCTTATCAAATTATCAGCTGGCCATTCATTTATCAGAGCTCAGGTAAGTCTCCAAGTACTGCAAATTCACCTTAGAGATCCCAGACCTGGAATGTAGAGGTTTACTACAGGCTGCAGATCTCAGAGATCTCAGGCTGTAGATCCAGCAGCTCCTCTGAGCTGCTGAATGTGATGGACACGGAGCTGCTGGAGCGAGTCCAGAGCAGGGTCACAGGATGGTCGGAGGGATGGAGCACCTCTGTGTGAGGAAAAGCTGGGAGAGCTGGGATTGCTCAGCCTGGAGAAAAGCAGCTTTGAGTTGACCTAACTGTGGCCTTCCAGTGCCTGAGGAAGCCACAAGAAAGATGAAGAGAGACTATTCAAAGGGGATGGAGTGACAGGACACAGGGAATGGCTCCCACTGCCAGAGGGCAGGAATGGATGGGAGATTGGGAATTGGGAATTCTTCCCTGGGAGGATGGGGAGGCCCTGGCACAGGGTGCCTAGAGAAGCTGTGGCTGCCCCTGGATCCCTGGAAGTGTCCAAAGCCAGGCTGGACAGGGCTTGGAGCAGCCTGGGATAGGGGAAGGTGTCCCTGCACATGAGGGTGGAACTGGATGGGCTTTGAGCTCTCTTCCAAGCCAAACCCTTCCAGGATTCCATTAAACGAGCTGCACACATGTAAGGGTGACAAGAAATCACTGCCACCCTTCCAGACAAGGAAGACCCCAGGTGAAGGCAGCAGGGATGTGGCAGCTGGAGCTGTCAGCATCAGCTGGAGCATGGAGCTCCAGGAGCCCAACCCCAGCAGCAACACCCTCGGGAAAGGGAAGCACGGCGCTTCCTTCCCGGCCTCCAAAATAAACCCCCACCTTTCCCTGCAGCCTGAATCTAAACCCCTGGAGCCTGGGAGAGCTGGCAAACCCAGCTGTGATTTTTTTTTTTTTTTCCCCAGGCAGAACCTGGTGTTGCATTTGCCTCCCAGAACTGTGCCAAGAGGCAGGAACATGCACAGGGGATGTTCAGGATGTTTTGTACAGCAAAACCCACGGGGCTGTTCCCCTTGGAAAGCCATTCAGACAGTCCTGGGAATGTGAGAGGCATCTTAAATCACAGAAATGGCTGCAGAGACCTCTGTGAGGACACAACAGCCAGAGAAGGAGTGAAGAGCTGCTCCATGAAGTGTTTTAAACCTGAAACATCCTCAGCTTTCAATCCACGCCGGCGCCTGGCCACAGTCACATCCCGCCAGCTCGTCCAGCATGAATTACAATTGCAGATTTGAGTTCCCACAGCCACCACTAAATTCCCTGAAATCTAGAATCCAAGCAGCAATAAGTCTGAATTGAGATGCACATGGGGTGTAGCAGCAATAAGTCTGAATTGAGAGGCACACAGACCCACAAACATAATCAGAATTCCAGCAGCAAGGCTGAATCTGGGTGAAGGGCAAAGAAAATCGAGGCAGCCCTGCCTGACAGCCCATTTATCCCATTTATCCCAAGTGGGAAATGGATTTGTAGAAACTTTTTAAAGTTTGGTAGAAGGCTCACATGGTATGTAAACTTTGAGGTAAGAAATGTTGATTTAGAAATGTTATGGAAGAGGACAGACATTGTTGAGAGAGAAATGGAACTAGTGGAACTAATAAGTTTTAATGGGTGGTTTTGTAAATAAGATTAAGTATTTTGGAGAAATAGAATTATGAAAGATGCATTGTAGTAAGACCCAGGAGGGGTAATTTTAGATGATTGCCTTTAAGGCATTTACAGCATGGTGTGACAAAAGCTGATAGGCCAAGAAACACTTGGAGTGTATTGTAATTAGGAAATAGTTGGCTTCTGATTGTGATGGTGTGAATTATAACATCTGTACTGCCCCACCCTTCACATGAGACTGAAAATGGAATAAAAGTTTTAAAACACCTCTCAGCTGCCCCATCTCTGGGTCAGAAAAGGGCATAATCCAACAATCCCATTTATCCCAGGACTTGGCTGCTCCCAAACACTCTCCCTCTGCCAACCCATGGTTTTTTGAAGTCCCTTTCCTGCTGCAGCAGCTACTGAAGCTCCTTCCTGCAGAAGCTCTGCTGTCACTTGGCAGCTTCTCCAGGCCAGCTTAGGACTCACAAGCAGTAGGATACAAGTCTCTAGTGCTGTGTAAACACTGTATTTTCCTTGTTATTTTGGGATATCCCCTGTTGCAGATGGGCTCTCCTTCCATGCACTGCTCAGGACAACAGAGCCCTGATGTAACTGAATAAATCTCTTTTTTCCCCCCTTCCCAGTGCATGGTTAAATCCCACTGGATGGGTATTTGGAAGGCAGGGGTGGCTCCCACCTCTGGGAGAGGCTTTCCTGGGAATCACCAGATTCCCTTTCACACCCACATCCAGGATTAAATCCACAGGGCAGCCAAGACCCTGCAAATGCCTCCATCACCTTAACACTGGGGGTTAATAATAAATAATTAAAAAGCTCCTGCATAAGTTTGAGGAGGAATTCTGCAAGCCTGCCTGGGTTGGATCATGGATTTTTGGTGGATTTTTGGAAACAGAGGATTTGCAGCTGATGCTGTTTTCCCTGGAATTCTCTCCACTTGGGAGAGGCAGCAGAAGCAGCTGGAGGAGAGGTTGCAGCTCCTTCCTTAATTAAAAATGATGGCTTTTAGAGCAATGGATTCAAGTCTTCAGCATTCCCACAGGAACAGTCCAAGAGCACCATCCCCCTCTGGAGCAAAAGATGCCAGAGCCAAAGCCCAAAACACAGCAGGGGTTTTCCACAGGAGCAGAATGAGCTCCACAACTTTCCCTGGCTCTTTCCCAGGGGTGGGTTTAATCAGGATTATCCCTGCTCTGGTCTAGGCACATTTGGGAAGCTGAGGTGGCAAAAAATGCCTTTTCTTTATCTCAAATTTATCTATATAAAAATAATTTTTAAAACAAATATATAGGTTCAAACATATATATTTTTATATATATAAAAATATATAGAATATAATATATATAAGATATATTATGCATATAAACATATACATCAACATTTACCCCATATATATATATATGCATATACAAAAGAGACAAAACTTAATTATATGCATATATAATTATAGATAAACACATAAAATAAATGCATATAAAAATATATCCACATATATACATATATAAATGCCACACACACACACATATGTATATATATATATCTCCAAGATAAAGTGCAGGAACTGAAAGCAACTCACAAACCAAGCACTTCCTCTTGCAAAAAGCCATTTTTGCATTTGATAATCTACACAAAACCAACCCCAAGTTTTCCACATTTTCACTGAGTTTGGTGCAGATGGGCTGAAACTCCTCAAGGGTTTTTATAAGAAAATTAAAATAAAAGTTCTCTTTTTTTTTTTTTCTGGATTGTTTTTGTATTTCAAAATTAATATGCACTTCACACTGAATTGAAAAAATACAGATGTGGACAAAAAGCACTGAGTGCAGGCAGCTGATTAAAGCACTTTTAAACACAAATTCCTGCTGGTAACACCTTAATCCAGCCCTCACAGCTCCAAGGGGCTCTCCAAGCCCCGGGTGGGTGTTGGCTGCATCCACACCCCTCTTGGGAAGCTGGAGGAGGAGAAAAAGTCCTTGAAAGGAAAAAAGACTTCCAGCAATAAACAGCTGGGAATGCCCTGGGTGAGCTCAGGGATGGATGATACCCTCTCCTGCTCCCTGGGGATGTAATCCATACCCACTGAAATCCATAGCCATGGAAAACAAGGTAAAAGTATTGAAAAACTTGGCAAGGAGAGAAATTTAAGGTTGAAAGTGAAAAAAAAAAAAGGAAAAGACCACTACAACCAACCATCAAAATTCATGCACAGAACCTTGTGTGGTTCTCTGGTGGGTTTTTATTTTCTATCTGTCCAGGAGAGGGGAAGGCACAGCCTCAGAGCACTGACAAAATTGGGGAAGAGGGCAAATATTCCTAAAACATCCAGAAATACTAAAAAAAAAAGAGGCTTATTTGGTGCAGGGAGCAGGACAGCAGTGATGGGGAAGGGCGAGGATAAAGAAGAGGAAAGGGGGAAGAAGAGGAACAGGGGAAAAAAGGAGAAAAAAGGG
>VYZP01053204.1:86046-130842 GCA_013400635.1 Hypocryptadius cinnamomeus
CGGAAGATTTTTCTTAAAATATATATTTATTTATATTTATTCATACTGGTTATTTATTTTATATATATATATATATATAAAGTGTAAAACTTATATATCTGTGTAGCTGAACCCACTGCTCCCTCCCTCCAACCTCCTCACTGCTCCCACTGACCTCTGGAAACCCAGATTCCTTTAAACATGCCAAAGCCACTCCTTCCAGGATAATTATGGAGCAAAAAAAAATAAATCTAAAAAACAGAGCTATTTTCATTTATCACGAGTCCAGCAGAAATGCTGATGTGTTTGCTGGGTGACACAGTCACTGTCCTGGGGCAAAAGGTGTAATTTTAGGAAAACACAAGTCTTTCTGGAGTGCACTGGAGTAGAGTCCCCTCCATCCCCCAACGGGGATTTAATTGCAGAGCAAAGTTCAAAATGGAACAAAAATCCCTCCAGCCTCTGGTCACAACACTTGAAAAATTATACTTTGAAATGGGGAGATAAACAGCCCATAAAATTATCATCAGACTGATGTAACAAAGCTGCAGCCAGGACAAGCTGATGCTCCCAGAGCTAATGGGACATGAGAGGGGTTTTAATCACATCTCCCACATGGACGTGACACATGCAATGGAAAACAGCCTGTACAGCAGCCACCACCTGTGGAAGGGATTTCATCCATGGGTAACACAGAATGGCACCTGAAATTCTCCTGGATCTGCCACCATGGGCAACTCTCACCATTGTTTTCATGGAATCCCAGAATGGTTTGGGTGGCAAGGGACAATGAAGCTCATCCAGGCCCACATGGGCAGGGACACCTTGGGACATCCCAGGCTGCTCCAAGCCCTGTCCAGCCTGGCCTTGGACACTGCCAGGGATCCAGGGGCAGCCACAGCAAATCTGGGTAACCTGGGCCAGCCCCACACAGAAAAGAATTCCTTCCCAATCTCCCATCCATCCCTGCCCTCTGGCACTGGGAGCCATTCCCTGTGTCCTGTCCCTCCAGGCCTTGTCCCCAGTCCCTCTCCAGCTCTCCTGGAGCCCCTTCAGGCCCTGCCAGGGGCTCTGAGCTCTCCCTGGAGCCTTCTCCTCCCCAGGTGAGCACCCCCAGCTCCCTCAGCCTGGCTCCAGCCCTTGGAGCAGCTCCTCTGGATTTGCTCCAGCAGCTCCATGTCCTTCCTACGAAGATCTCAAATCTGGATGCAGCAAAGCCCAAAGCACAAGCAACAAGACACCTGCAGCCTCCTCCTGCCTTGTGTTTACAACAGGAATGAGTTGGAACCAAAAATCTCCTCTCTCCAAAACCATTCTCCTTTCTCCTATCACTGTCTGCCCCTGAAAAAATTTCATCCTACTTCATTTTCAGGAAAACAAATGTTCAGGAGAAGATCCACACCCATCCACGGAGGTGCCCAAAAAAGGGTGGACCTGTGCTGGAATTTCAGTCTGAGAAGAATATTTCTTGCACGAAAAATAGTTTTACTTAATAAAGTAAAAAACATGGACAAAAGGAGCCTTGTTCCCAATTCTGTGATTCCATGAGCACGACCCAGTTCAGGGGACTTTGCCAGGGCACACGCTCGTGGCAAAGTCCTGACGTCAAAGCCCCCGTGTAAGGGCACAGACTGATTCCAGAGCAAGGAAAAAAGGAGCAGGGAGGGGGAAAAAAAAGCCCAGTGGAGGAGACTGAGCCCATTGGGATGCAATGCTGCATGTGGATGTTCCATGTGTCTGTCCTTGCTCAGGGAAATTACGGAGTGTCTGCTGCTAACGCTGAGGCGCTGCTGGAAAGAGAAGTGGGAATCTTTTGTTGGCTTTTATTGGGATTCTAAGTGAGCTCTGCAATGGAAAGTCCGTGTCTTGATGAGGCAGGGGTGGTAACTGGAGTCCTGAAGAGCTGATACATCAGCCCCAACTATCCCAAAACGCTGCTCCTGGCAGCGCAGGGCTCAAGATGCTCAGCCCGTGGGATGCAGGGAGAAGAGCAAATCCCAACAAGCCTGAAAGCCAGTGTGTTTCTAAAGTAAACTCGAGGAAGGAGGCTCTTTCCAGTGTTAATTGGATTGCTCAATTAGCTTATTTGAAAGTTTATTAACTTGGATTGTATCTCATTCCACTCCCCTGCCATGGGCAGGGACATCTCCTTTTATCCCTGTGGTTGCTCCAAGGCCCATCCAGCCTGGCCTTGAACACTTCCATGGATGTGGCATCACGTTTTCCTGCAAAATTTTCCCTGTAATTCTTAGCTTTTTGGATATTTGGTAGCTTTATATTCCATTTAAATGCTTGCACAGCCATACCCAATCCTGTCTAAACCCATGAGCAGGGAGAGAAAATTTCCAGTGATGCTGAACCCAGGTGGAATACTGGGAAACTCTCCAGAGGTCACCTCAGCTCCCCAAGATGGGCTCAGGAAGGTCTTTGCCAGTGCTGTGCAGAATTCCTTTAAATCCTTGCCCTAGAAAACCCACAGAAATGTGGATTACTCATTTTCCTATTGCACAGAACAAAGGAAAGCAAGGGTGGATTAGTGTTTTTTTAATTGGATTATTTTTGAAACAGGATCTTCACAACCTGATTTTGCCAACTGCTCCCCCCCATTGATCAAGCAGCCCTTCAGAGGAGGCTTTCACTGGCTGCTCCTGCCTCCATGGAATGATGAGGAATGGCAGAAAATCTGATTAAGGAATGTGGTTTCCATGATTCATCCAGCACAAAATAGGAAGCATTGGGAAGGAAAGGGAAAGGAAAAGGGAAAGGGGAAAGGGAAAAGGGAAAAGACACTTCTCCAGGGATCATGCTCCCTTCCCTCTCCAAAAAGGACAAGTGTCCCAGGGTGACAGCAGCCTGCAGTCCTGACTCATCCCCAAAGAATGTGCAAGCCAGAGGAGCTGGTGCAGCCAAAAAGACATCACACCCACCAAGGGAGCCAGAGGATGTGTACTGGGAGGGACGAAGCATCAGGCAGGGAAAGGAGAATGATGGGCAACCTGAATTCCCAACCTCCCACCAGGCAATTCCCCAAGTGCTTTAGTGATGGTTAATCCCTGGTTGAAGCTCAGATCCCTGCAAAGTGACCTTTGGAGCCCTGAGGACACCTCAGGCAGCCTCACCCCAGTCCATAACTCTAAGTGCTGGTCCTTCTCTTACAGATCCATGTGGGATCATGGTTGGAAGAACAGGGCCCTGGCACAGGGTGTCCAGAGCAGCTGTGGCTGCCCCTGGATCCCTGGAAGTGTCCAAGGCCAGGCTGGACAAGGTTTGGAGCAACCTGGGATAGTGGAAGGTGTCTATGCCCATGGCAGGGGTGGAATGAGATGGTCCCTTCCAACCCAAACCATTCTGTAATTCCATGATTTCTTTTTGGTTCTGCCTGCTCACCAAAGCTCATTAATGAACACAAAACACTTCTAAAGGACTTTAACACCCCCAGCCTTGAGCCTGGATCTGCCTCACCCATCACAAGCCCAAGTCCTGGCACTAAAGCCCTGGGGCAGGACATGAGGGATGGGGACAATTCCTGCTGCAGAAGCTCTGGAGCTGGACAAAGCTCTGTGGAGCATCAGCCAGGATGGGAGGCTGAGCAAGACAGGGACAGAGCTTCTTCCAGGCAATTTCATGAAATGTGACTTTCTACCTGAATTGGAGTTTCAGCAATTCACCCTTCCCAAACACATGTACTCCTGCAGGGAGCAGGGGAAGAGAAAGAAAACAACCACCAGCCAAGGAGGTGTCATGGGCTGGGAAGAGAATTAAAATCCTTTGGCAAGATGGATTTTTTGGGTGCTGTCAGGATGTTGTGCAAGCTAAAAATCAGCTGAGGTTGTGAAGGGGAAGGTTTCTGCAGCTGCTGGTGGGGCTGTTTTTTTATGTGCATCCCTTCCCAGAGCTGTTCTCAACCTGGTGGCCAAATTCAGCCACATTTTATCAAAAAGTGGAGGTGTCCCAAGATCCCAGCTGGTCTGGAAGACGGGGATCAATGCTGGCACAGGGCCATGCCATGCACCCAGCTCCCAGCTGAGGTTCACATCTGAATGGCCCCAGAGTGGGAGCTGCATCCTCCCTGGAAAATGGGTGAATGAAAGAAAAACCAAGATCAGCTCTCCAGAAATAATAAATAAATAAATAAATAAGCTGTCCTCTGGTTTTCTGAGCACTTTCTCAGCACTTCTGAGCACTCCCAACAGTTCTACCTCGTAGAAGCTTCAGCCTGGATGAGAGCAATGTGTAAAAAGCAAACCTGGGCAAGAAAACCAAATTACAGCAACTCTGCTAAAATTCCATCCAACAGGAATTTGGGGGTCTCAGCACTTTTCCAAATTACCCACCATAAACCCCTGAAAGCCACTGAAACATTCAGAATTGAATCCTGCCAGCTGAGTTTTGCTCAGTTTTGTTTCTCTGCCCCTTTCTAAGCAATCAGTTAATTCACATTTCAGAATGAGAATGAAGAAATGCAGCTTCCCCAAGATGTTTTCACATCACAAGACTTTTCCCCCAAGCACACTCAGGGCTGGATGCTGGGCTCAAGTCAGTGAGCTCCACAAGGGCTGTAAATCTCCTTCCTTCCCCTCATCTGTCAGAAAAACCACCACTAAAAAAACTCCCCCAACACCCAAACCAGGAGCTGGCAGTGTTGGTGTCCCTGGTGATGTTGAAACAACTGAAGTTTGCAGTGCAAATAATCCCTCATCTTTCCCAACTCAGTAAACATTCCCCACATCCACGTTTTCAGGCAGTTATCCACAATTCTTTTTTTTTTTTTTTAAATCACATCAAAGACCAAGGGTTAAAATCCAAGTGCCTGGTTTGCTGAATCATGGAATCACAGAGTGGTTGGGGTTGAAAGGGACCTTAAAAACCATTTAATTCCACCCCAAGAGACACCTCCCAGTGGACCAGGGTGCTCCAAGTCCAACCTGGCCTTGAACATTTCCAGGGATTCTATTCTGAGTACAATTTCTTTGAGTTTTTTGTATGGTTTAGACAGACTCAGCAGATGCCTGGGAGGAACACAAGCCCTGATGGAGAGGAAGATGGAAGAAAAAGGGAAAGGGAAAAAAAAAAAAGGGGAAGTGTGTGAATGTGATAATTTCTACGATTTTTCAGCTCCCCACACTGGCTTCCCCATGTGCCTTATGTCAAATCGAAACCTGAGGGAGCTGGAAGAGGAAACTCCTGATTTGGGCTGGGTGGGAGCAGCAACCCCAACAATTTCCTGTCTGTGGTGTGACAAACCCAGGCTCTGGGACCTGCAGGAGCACCAACACCATCTCCCACCCCGTGCTCCCTCCCCTCCCACTGGGACCTGTGAGCTCGGCCGGGCTCTTTCCAGCCCAATCAGATGGCTCACAGTGACAGAATCTAAAAATAAACAAATAAATATAAAATCCTAATTGTTTTTGCCCCTAAAGAATCACCACCATTCTGAGTACAGATAATAATTGCTGTGACTGCAGTTCAGAGCTGCCTCTATGTGGCTTTTACCTCCCCCCACCCTGAATTCCTCTGGTCATTGGCAGCTCAGCTGAATATTCCACTCAGGCTCACAAAGAGGACTTTATTTGAGCCACCATCAATCTGAGCCCACTTTGGAGCTTCCTGGAGTCCAAAGCTGGGTGTAAAGGAATGAGACAGCCCCTCACAGATCAATGTGCATGCCTGGGGGGGGTGTGTTCACAGCACTGGCACGCTGTCACTTAATGTCACCAAGAATGTGCTGTTTGGAGGGTGAGGGTCAGCACAGGCCACATGTGAAGGGATTCATCAAGTGGCAGTATGGAAATTGGAATGGGAGCAGCTCTGCTGGTCTCCTTGAGGATGCTGCTGAAGTGGAAGCATCCAGTGGGGTACCAATTCCAACCCAGAACAGCCCAAAATCCTGCCTGGATCTGGAGCAGGAGGATTTTGTGCTCAGCAGGTGTCAGATTCCCTCTGTGCTCACTGCCAGCTGGGCAGGTTTTGCTGTTTAAAAGCTTGGGAAGAAATTTTCCAGGGAAATCTGGAGCAGGGTCAGTGCCTGCCCTAAACACCACCCCCATTTGTGACATTATTTGGGACAAGGTCTCAGCACCCAGCCCCAGAGGGGACACAAACAGCTCCCCAAGGATTGAATGGCACTTGGAGTCCCCTCATGGCCATCATGCACTTGGAAAGCAACACTGAGGAGTGACCAGCACTGATCTTGAAGGCAAAAATCCTTCTCATCTCAGGTGGCAACTGAGGGACAGATGAGCAGCTGTGGATGTCCCAAGTGAAGGTGCCCAGGTGACATCGTGGGCACAGACTGGGAAACACCCCGAGCTCACAGCTGGCACCGAGCAGTGATGCTCAGACACCTAATTCTGGGAAGTGTGGCTACAATCAGAGAATCCCAGAATGATTTGGGTTGGAACAGAACTTAAAATCCATCTCATTCCACCCCATGCCATGGGCAGGGACACCTTCCACTATCCCAGGCTGCTCCAAGCCCTGTCCAGCTTGGCCTTGGACACTGCCAGGGGCAGCCACAGCAAATCTGGGTAACCTGGGCCAGCCCCACACAGAAAAGAATTCCTTCCCAATCTCCCATCCATCCCTGCCCTCTGGCCGTGGGAGCCATTCCCTGTGTCCTGTCCCTCCATCCCTTGTCCCCAGTCCCTCTCCAGCTCTCCTGGAGCCCCTTCAGGCCCTGCCAGGGGCTCTGAGCTCTCCCTGGAGCCTTCCCCTCCCCAGGTGAGCACTCCCAGCTCTCCCAGCCTGGCTCCAGCCCTTGGAGCAGCTCCATGGCCTCCTCTGGATTTGCTCCAGCAGCTCCATATCCTTCCTATGAGGATCCCAGACCTGGCTGCAGCATTCCAGCAAGGCCCAGAGCACAAGGAACAAGCCACCTACAAGACAAGCCCTGCAGCCTCCTCCTGCCTTGTGTTCACAACAGGAATGGGCTGGGACAAGGACTCTGCATTTCTCTCCCATAGCCTTAAGCTGTTTCTAAGAGTTCATTCCAGTTGCAAGGCAAAAAATTTCCCCAGCCAGTCTCACGAGGGCCTGTTTATAAGCACTGCAAAACCTCAAACACAAACCTGGGCAAATCAATGATGCTGCACTTTGCTGGTGTTTTATTCATAAACCTTTCAGGGGTCCATTAAGGAGAGGAGACTTCACAGGCAGAATAACACTAATATTTAGAATTGATCTTGCAAGGAGTGGAGCTGAAATCCTTAGAAGATAACACAGCAAAGTCTGTTTAATGGTGAAGAGAGCCCCTGGGGTGAATCCCAGACACATTTGCAGGCTGAAACCACTTTAAAAAAAGAGCCTGAAGCGCTACAACCAAAACTGCACGGGACAACTCCTGTGCCAGTCCTCAGGTGACATCCCACCCTCTCCCAGGTGACACAAAGGAGATAGTGGAGGAGCTGCCAAAGGGAACAATGGAGGTTAAATCAATTGCACAAACCCTTATCCCAGCCTCAATTCACAAAAAAAGACCCCAAGGCTTCAGGAGATGTCATCACTGCCTGCCATTGTCAGCCTGTCTGAGGGCAGAGGGTTTGTTCTGACATTTATCCACGTCAGCTCTCCTGGCCATCCCAGGTCACTAAAATAGGGATTCCACTACGTTACCCATCCTTAACCCCTTTTGGTCCAGAAGGACATATATAATTCCAAATCTGGCTGGGGGTTTTTTTCACCCACTTATCTATTTTCCTCAGGTAAAAGCCCAAAAAAGTGCTGAGTGCTCCCAGCAAATCCTGGGAGCTGGAGTCGCCTGCCACCCATATCCCAGAGAGAAATCCACATTTCCATCACAAAACTTCTATCCACAGACTTTCTGAATCTGCTCAGTGCACATTTAGGTCATCTGTCTTAGGCTGTGCCTCTGCCAGACACCATTTGTCCCCCCTGCCCTGTTTCTGTCAGCAATTACTTCATTCCCATGACCAGACAGAGCATCCCCCATATATCCCACAGAATTCCATAAACTCCAGAGCTCCTCCCAAGCATGCTTCAAAAAAAGCAGGATTTTTTTAATTCCATGTGTTTAAAACAGCCTCAAGTTGACAACAACAATAACCTGCGTTCACTTCCTTCCTTCCTCTGCTCCCAGTGATTTTAAACCTCGCTTTATTTTTTTTTTGTTTGTAAGTCAATAGTGGCAAAATTCCTAAAAAACCCTGAGAGAGCACCAGGAGTTTCCAGTACAGACCCCAGCCCTCACAGAGCAACTAAATGCTGCTGCTCTTAAAACCTCAGCAGTTTTTTGCTTATTTTTCAGGGATGACTTTGCCAAGAACTTGGCACGGCTCAATTAATGGAGTGGCTTAATCCAGCAAGTGATGAATAACAGGGGAGCCAACAGGTCACTGCAATTCACTTGAGTTACCAGAATCCCTATCTGCTGCTTGGGCTTCCTCCAATCCCTGCCTGCATCAGCCACAGATTTTAATTGCCTGTTCCCAAAGAGTCCAACTGCAGCTCTGTGCAGGCAGGGACCGAGTCCATGGGATTTATGGATATCTGCAGCCCTGAATTTAAGGAGAAAAAACTTTGCTGGGCTCCTGCTTCATCCCAACAGGATATTTACTGCACTCTTTCTCCTACAAGCATCAATAAATGCTGATGTAAGTCAAGATTTTTTGCCTTTTCCAAGCTCTCCTTGCTGCTGGGAGGAAGGGAAGGCATTTTTCCTCTCTGTTCACTGATGGTGAAGAGCTCCTACCAGCACCCTACAACCACATGTGGCTGATCTGCTGCAGATTCTCACTGATGTCCTAAACTTCAGTGGAATTCCAGGCAGGCCACAGAAATCTCCTTTCCAAAGCCTGCAGGATTTGTCCCAAAGGATGGAGCAGGCAAACCCCAGCCTAAGGCACTGACCCACCTCCCTTCCTCCCCCCACAGTGTGAACAGCCCATAGGGCATCCCACAGGAAAGCACAGAACTGCAAGAAAACTTTATTTTTAGGAAATTTCCTTAAAACTCACAGCAGAAAATCTGCTTGGCAGGAGAAGAATATTTTTTTTTTAACACTGAAAGTTGAAGTAAGGAATTAAACAGAGGAACGACAGGGAGGAAAAGGTTAAAAACGCAGGGAAAGGGTTTTGATGTGGAAAAATTGCAAAATGAATTGATGCAGAGGCTGGATGAAGGGAGGCATTGAGGAGCAGGGGAGGATGAGGAACGAGCCCCATCCCACTCGACCCCGCTCAACTGGCAGCAGCTCAAAGA
Source organism: Hypocryptadius cinnamomeus (assembly GCA_013400635.1). Taxonomy (NCBI): domain Eukaryota; kingdom Metazoa; phylum Chordata; class Aves; order Passeriformes; family Zosteropidae; genus Hypocryptadius; species Hypocryptadius cinnamomeus. The sequence continues at coordinate 95,242 of VYZP01053204.1, forward strand.
AGTGCCATAAAAATAATGAGAGGGCTGGAAGAGCTGACACGCAGGAAGATTAAAAGGAACTAAATACGTATAGCTCGGCTGGGACACGAAAGCCAAGGGGAAAGGGAAGGCAGCAGCCGGAGATATCCATGGATGTGACCATCCCGGGAAGGGAGGCACTGGTCCTGAACCCCAGGGGAGCTCCAGCCTCTTTCCCCACGCCGCCGCGGCCGCCGCATTCCTTCCCTCTCATACAATCCCTAATTTAACAAGTGGAGAGGATCCGGGCAAACATTTCGGTGGGGGATGGATTACGTCAGGAGCTAATTTAGGTCCCTGCCGGGCTCTGGCCCCGCGCACACGCCTGGCTTTCCACACACGCTTCGGCCTGGAGCTGCTCCTGGAGCTGCTCCGGCATCTCCCCACACGCAGCACCGAGGGGAGCATCGCTCCTTCACTCACGGGGGGATTTTTTTATCACCTCTAGAAAGCTGCTTTGCTTTTTTCCCAGCCAACTTCAGCAAAACTTTCTGCACCTCCAGCGTTAAAGTAAAAAAAAAAAAAACCAAACCCAAACAACAGAATAAAATCAAGTTTTCGGGGAGTTCAGGCTGCCTCCAGCACGAGACCCTTTGATGCGAGCGCTCGCTTCCTTTGGAAACCCAGCGTATTTATACCCATCTCTTCCTTCCTGCGACTGCGAGATAATTAATAAATCAAAACCTAAGCACGGGGGAAGAGATGGGCTTTTTAAAGCCACACGCGGGCTCCGCAGCGGAGCGGGACCTGCAGCTGACAGCTCCGCTACTCCCACAGCCGCAGGCACGCGCGGGACCTCGCAATTAATATTTTATTTGAGCAATTACAGCCATCAGCCCGGGCTGCACCGCTGAGTAAACACAACCGAGCCATAAAGAGCCGATAAAAAGACAAGGTGGGGGGTGGAGGTTCGGCGGGGACCGAGCTCCCCGCTTTCGGCGGGGACCGAGCCCCGGCCGCGTCGCGGCGTTCCCACGCGTCCCGGACAAACGGGCTCTTTGTCCAGGTGTGCTCCCAAAGCCACCGCACTCCGCCGTGTCCCCGAGGGCCCCTCGCCCGCATCGCCCCACCGATCGCCCCACGGGCCCTCGGGAGCGCTTTGCTCGCACGGAACTTCAGGATGGAGTTTTGGTGTAAATTGTGGAGCGCCCCCAAACAAACCCCCACCCCCAAGCCGAAAACGGAGCTGTTTCCTAACTCTGTGTAAAATCCCGGGAGTGCAGCAGCCGGTGGATGGGGCTGAGGCCCCGGGGTGGTGAAGTCTGGCTGGTGGAGGAGATGAGAGGGGGAGCCTGGAAAGGTATGGGGGGCTAGGGCAGGGTGTGGGGACCTGGGGGGCTCCCTGCTGCTGGGAGCTAAGGCAGAGTACTGGAAGAGGGTAAAACACAGTACTGGGGCAGAATGCTGGGACATGGGGCAGGGTGCTGGGAGCCTCTCTGGAGCACAGTACCGGGACAGGGTGCTGGGAGCTAAACCGCAATACTGGAGTAGGGTGCTGGGTGCTGGAGCACAGCACTGGATGCTCAGGCACGGCAATGGGGCAGGATGCTGGGAGCTACAGCCCAGTAGTGGGAGAGGGTGCTGGGAGCTGGGAGACAAAAGTACAGTCCTGGAGCAGGGTGCTGGAGCACTGTACTGGAGCAGGAGTGCTGGGAGCTAAAGCAGGGTACTGGGTCAGGGTACTGGGTCAGGGTACTGGGTCAGGGTGCTGCGAGCTGAAGCAGAGTGCTGGGGGCTAAACTGGGGTAGTCAGGCACTGCACTGGGCAGGGGGCTGGGAGCTGGAGCAGAATCCTGGNGCTGCGAGCTGAAGCAGAGTGCTGGGGGCTAAACTGGGGTGTTCTGGCATTGCACTGGGCAGGGCGCTGCGAGTTAAAAGCACAGCAGTGGAGCAGAGTGCTGGGAGCTGGGCACTGCACTGGGCAGGGCGCTGGGAGTTGAAGCACAGCACTGGAGCAGGGTGCTGAGCACTGGGAGGATGCCGGGCTGGTCGAGGGCTCCCGGGGCACTCACCGAGCTTCTCGACGAGGCGCAGCATGACGCCGCCGATGTGGATCTCGCCGGTGACCCGCAGGGTGACGTCGCGGCCCAGGTCGGTGACATGGACGCTCAGCTCCCAAGTCCCGTCGGCGTAGCAGCCGTCCGGCATGCGGATCCCGTCCAGCGCCATGGCCCCGGCCTCCTGCGCCGCCGGCCGCGCCCGGCACGGAGCGGGAGCGGAATCAGCAGGGGCAGCGGGATGGGCCCGGCTGTGCCCGCTCCGCGCCCCGGGGCAGGGCTGGGGGGCGCGGTGAGGCGGGATCGGGGCCGCAGCGCTGCCCCGCCGCCANTAATAATTAAAGGAAAAACGCGTCTGTGACTGCCGGGCCCCTTGGCCTTTTATGGAAGCGAAGGACGGAGCAAATGGGGGCCGCTCCAACATCCGGGAATCGCCGGGGACGGCCCGGCCGGGATCGGTCCGGCCCGGCTTGGGATCGCCCCGGTCCGGCCCGGCCCGTCCCGGCTCGGCCCGGCTCAACATAGCTCGGCTCAGCCCAGCCCGGATCTGCTCTGCCCGGCTCATCCCGGTTCGGCTCATCCCCGCTGGGCTCTGCCCATCCCGGCTCGACCCAGTTTATCCCAGCTTGCTTTATCCCGGCTTGGCTCTGCCCAGCCCGGCTTGCCTCATCCTGGCTCAGCTCATCCCAGTTCATCTCATCCCGGCCCAGTTTTGCTCAGCCCTGCCCGCCTCGGCTCGTGGCCGCTGGTCCCAGGGCATCCAGAGGGGGAAATTCGGGAGCCAGCCCGGAGAGCATCCATTAGGGCTGGTGGAACCTTGGCATCCCAAACACGCGTGGGTTCCACGGCAGCCGTGCCCACTCTGCACCCTTTGGGGTGTTTTTTAGCGCTGCTCCCAAATTCATAGGAAAAATCATTCCCATTCGGCAAAAGCCTACCTTGGCATAGTAGCCCGTGCCTCCGTTGAGGCTGGGAGATGAGCTGGTTCCCTCCATCCTCATAATCTGTGTGAATATGGGAAATGGGAACTGTCTTTAAATAAAAGGGTCTGAACCGGCACAAATGGAGGAAAAAAAAAATATTATCCGCTTCCTGTAGCTCCTCCACCCAGTGATACACACATCCCGCCAGGCAACTGCGCTTCCTGAAAATCCAACACGCGGAAGGGGCTGTGGTTTGAGGTCCAGCGCTGTGGACGTATCCTGCTCCATGCCAGGTGATGGGAAGTCACATCCCAGCAAAGCTGTGCCCGCCCTGGCAGCCTCGGGGATGGCTCTGCCAGCCAGGAACACCATTCCCACATTCCCGCTGAATGGCAGTGGGAGCTTCAGGACCATGGAATCATGGCATGGTTTGGGTTGGAAGGGACCTTAAAGACCGCCTGGTTCCATCCCCCTGCCATGGGAAGGGACACCTTCCACTAGACCAGGTTGCTTTGGCACCACACAGGCAATGAAACCTCTTAACAGGATGGTAACATTTTTCCAATTTTCACTTTGCCATTATAATGGAGATATTTATAAAGGCTATTCCTCTGCTTTAATACCTAATATACCTTTAATACCTTTAATACTAATAAAACCTTTCCTGAGGTCACTCTGGGCACACTTAGCCAGGTTTTATCCAAGGGTTTTTGCTAACTTGGATGATGCTGCCAGAGGGAAATTGGGTGAGGCTGCAGCAGGTGACCTCCCCCCTCAAACCCTCCTGGGGCCTCAATCCCGGCCCAGAGGAACCCCCATTCCATCCCCCCAAATGTGGAAGCCGGAGCGTGATTTAGAGGCTGACTCTGGAGCGCAGGCGAAAGCCGGTCTGTGACAACAAAGCTTTCCCAGATGGTATCTCCAGCCTCAAACAATAGGGCAATAAATAGAAAGGGTTACTCTGAGCCCGGCGTGTTGGACGAGGTTCCCAGCTGATGCAATTGGATACGGCCCCGCGGAGCTGGTAACCTTTTAGTACAGCTGGCTGCACGCTGAGGAAAGGCCGCCGGCTCCTTCTGCTCCTAAACCCACTGGCAGAGTTTCCTTTTCCCTGAGGAAGCCTCTCTCCCTGCCCTCTCCATCCCGGGGGCTCCTTCCCTGTGCAGAGGGAGAGGCTCCCTGAGCTGCAGCTCGGCGGAGAGGCGAAGCAAGGTCAAAAATGCACCGGCGCAGCTCTTGCGTCAGAGCCAGCCAAGCATCCCCAGGGCTCTTCCCACTGTTTGCAACAAGTCCTCGCTCCCTAGGAGCAGCAATGCCAAATAAGGTGCCGAAATGCATGGCCGCTTCCATCGGGGCTGGGATGATACCTACCAGATCTGCCCGAGCCGCAGCTCCCAACCCATCTGCTCCTTCTTCGTGGAAACCGGGATACTTTCCCAGTGAAATGGCTCCATGGGCATCCTTGGGAAAACAGAGGTGATGCTGAGTGACAATTTCCCTGTCCCCAGTTTGTTTTGTCACTTTTTTTTTTAGCCCGTGACCTCTGTTTTGGTTTTTAAAGTGTTATGGGCAGTTGTTGAAGGCAGCTGGCGTTCCTGCCTGGCTGCTCCGGGCAAGCCGGTCAGACTGGCTCTTCCCAGGGTCACCAGCCATGGAACTCTGCTGCTCGGTGCCTTTCCTGGGTGGCTGGAGCTGGGAAATCAACAGGACTGAGTGCCCAGCCTGTCTCCATACACAGAGACAGAGAAATTCCCCAAATCTCAGTGTAGAAAAAGGCTCTGTTTCCTCAGATGGTCCAAGCACAACATGCTCTGACCTGGTGGTGAGCAGGATCCTGTCACCTCTGTGCTTCACCTGGGTCTTGATATTCCCTGTCTGCAGCTTCTTTCTTAAAAAGGATGAAGTTTCAGGAAAAAAAAAAAGCAACCAAAGAGGAGAAATGGAGATGCTTGTTATTCCCTCAATTTTTTGTGTCTCCAACACTTCCCAGTCCATATTCTCCCTTCCAAACCTTTGCCACTGATACCACTGTTCACGTGGGGTTTGCAAGCTCTTTACTTCACAAAGTCATGGAATCACAGAATAGTTTGGGTTGGGAGAGACCTTAAAGACTGTCTCACTCCAATCCCCCACCTCTTCACTCCCTTCCGCCTCCAGGCGTCTTTTGGACGCAGCCAAGGCTCCCTTTTCACAAATGACCATTTCCCAGCAGGAACAAGGTCATGCTTCTGGCAAAGGAAACATGCTGGGTAACTCTGCTTCCTTGTTTATTCCTGGCCACATTCGCTCTTCCCTGATTTTGTCATTTCAGAAACATCCACATGACGTGGATTTCTTCTGTTTTTCTGGATGTAAAGGCAGAGCAATGATGCTGTTGTGGTTACGTGTCCTAGAAATGTGCCACCACCTGGGTGGTGCATGGAGTGAATCCAGTATTCCCATCATGAAAGGGTGATGGATATTTGTGATGAGGATCTTGAAGAGGCACAGGAGATGGGGAGGTTTATTCTTTCTAGGTTGTGATTGTGATTTGGTCACTCCAAGCCCCGATGTCCAGCCTGGCCTTGGGCACTGCCAGGGATGCAGGGGCAGCCACAGCTTCTCTGGGCACCCTGTGCCAGGGCCTCCCCACCTTCACAGGGAAAAACTCCTTCCCAATATCCCATCCATCCGTGCCCTCTGGCAGTGGGAAGCCATTCCCCCTCATCCTGTCCCTCCATCCCTGCCCATGTCCCTTTTCTGCTAGCCAAGGCCACATGGGATGAAGCCAGGGACCAAGATTCATTACTGTCACAACCATCCAGCCTGGTCCTTCATGCCCAAAGGTTACAAAATCGTAGAATAGAATCCTGGAATAGTTTGGGTTGGAAGGGACCTTAAAAATAATCTCTATCCCCCCCCTGCCATGGGCAGGGACACCTTTCATAGAGCAGGTCACTCCAAGCCCTGTCCATCCTGGCCTGGAACACTTCCAGGGCATCCACAGCTTCTCCTGGCAGCATCTGGAATAAATCCTAGGCTGTAAGAGATAGCTACACTGAGATAAGAGGCACAAAGCTGCATTGAGGTGCCTCCTCCTTGGCAAGTCAAGCTGAGGTTTCGAGGCCCTACAGCTACAAATTCCCTTCTCATTTCCCTGCCTCTAGTTCCTGAAATCAGCCATGGTGCTCTGGAGCCTGCCAGACTTGTGCTGCAGGACAAACTTCCGTGCAGGGCTCTTCTCTGTCCCCTCTTCACCTTCTTTCCAGGTATTTGGGTCAATTAAGCTCTCGAAGCCTCAGGCTGGGAGGTTTTCTCCTCTGCTCTTCATAACACAGCACTCTGCTGGTTCTCTGGCTGTGCCTGTGTCAGCCACTGCTTTCCTGCTGACATTAATTCCCGTGCTGTCATTTATCTTTTAGCCTTTTTCTCTGTCCTTCTGATGTTTCCAGCTGCCAGGAGTTACCTCCACCGAGTGTGATTCTTGCTTTGGCCCACACAATGTGCCCCAAGCAATTTTCTGGTTGGTTGTCCCCAGTGTCAGGAGTGTCCTTGAATTTTGTGTCCTTCTGGAAGGGCTGGTGGGTTCTAGAGCATCACTTGGAGCCAAAGGGAGTTGTTAGCTGAACACTTGAATCCATGTGATGGAAAATTTGGATAAATCCCAGGTAAATTCTCCTAAAAGCTGATTCATCTCCAGGGCTGCAAAATATCCCTGCACCTTCCAGCCTGGTGCCTGAGTGTCTCCCAAGAGCCATGCCCAGGAATCCCTCCCACTGCTGATCTTCCTCTGCATCACCTGTGTCTGACTGATGGTTTTGGGGCCACTCATCATCCTCAGCTTGTGACTTCTCGTGGTAAATGCTGCACAGGGATGCAGGAATTTGTCCCTCTCAGGTGCTGCTGTCCACATCCATGCTTCAGACATCTCCAGAACCCTCAGGGATCTTGGACCATCGCCTCCATCCAGCCCAAAGGCTCAAACATCTCCCACACCCCCTCTTCTCCCACAATATGCAACATATTGAACCGCTTTCTATTGTCCATCAGATTTTTTGAGCCTTTGCCACTCCTGTTCTGGCTTTTCTCCACCTCCAGAAGGCCTCCTATTCTTCTGCCTTTACAAATACCAAGTCCAGGCTGGAAGGCTGGATTTCTCCCATGGAGCTGAAGCTCAAAGAAAATCCAAATGTCAGGCAACACTCAATCACCATCCCTGGGGCTGGTGACTCTGGGGTGTCAGAAGTAACGCCCTGAATCATTTATCCACTGCTAGTCAGGAAGAAAAAACACCAAAAATCCCAAATAATTCATCTGATGGATCTGACATTTCTCTGACCAGACAGTGGGGAACATCTATTTGGGAATCATTTACTGCAGGGGAGAAAAAAAAAAATCTCCAAATTCCACCATCAATTATTCACAGCTGCTTTTCAGACCCTTTTGGGGGAAGCCACTTGATGGGAAGTGGAGCTGTGGGAACTCACCCTGTGCTGGCACCCTGCAGGACTCCCAGGTGAAGGAGGAGAGGAAAGCTGTCCCCAGCACCCTGTGAGATTGCAGAGGGGCAGCCCCACACCCAGCACAGCTGCAGCATCAGCCCAGCCCTGGCACATCCCGTTATCTCCCCTGCCCCAGCCCTTCCCTCCCCAACGGCTCGGGAAATTGGCTCCCAGCCCATCAGCTTTCCCTCTCTGAGGGGAGGAGAAGCTGGGCTGACAGGCTTTTTTTGAGGAACTGAGGCCTGGGGCATCCCTGAGACACGCTGGACAACTCCCACTTTATGGATGTGCTCTGGAGCTTGGCAAAATTCCCCAAATTGTGGAATGGAGAAGGAAATCCAGCCCTGGGGATGGGGATGGCCAGTGTGCTCAAGGGGTGTGAGGATGGGGATGGATTTTCCTACTGTGGAACCCCCAGAAGCCCCAGCCTGGGCCACCCATCCCCTCTGGATGGCACTGGGATGCTGCATGCTGGCTCCACCACCAACCCACGTGGTTCTAGAGTCCTGTCCCCACCCCACAGCCCCAAAAATGCTCTGAGGTGGGTTTATTCTTCATCCCCATGACCAGGGCTATGACAGCAGCAGCTCAGGGAGGGAAATGGGAACACCCAGATGGGGAGGGCAGCTGGGACACACTTGTGGACCAATTATCCCCCAAAATCCCACACCTCCCTTTCACGTGGCATCCTGAGAAGGACACATGTGGCCTCGAGCTCCCTAAGGATGGGGTTCACTGTCCCCAAGCCCAGCCAGAAGGAAGGAGAGGCTGGCAGCAGAAACCCCCCCCTCTTGTTCCCATTGCCTGATCCCAGAAACATCCAAAACCTTGGCAATAAGGGACTTGGAGCAAGGTGCAGGGAGCTTTCCAAGGCTGCAAAGCAGCCCCATAAATCACACCTGCCCTATAAATCACACCCTCGGGGTAAATCCCACCCCTGCTGTGGGAGCTGTGAGGCTGGAGAGGAGAGGAGAGGAGAGGAGAGGAGAGGAGAGGAGAGGGCCAAGCACGGAGCCGCTGGGCTTTGGCTGCCTTTGCTCATGTGCTGCCAGAGACTGAGAAGCACTGAAGGAGAGTTTTTATCGATTCCCACGTCAGAGCTTGGTGAGAGCTGGCTGATAACAGGTCCCTGAGCAAAGCACCGACACCACAGGGCTCTGTGGGGTGTTTGGGGACATGGCCCTGATGGAGAAGGACACTTTCACCCTGTGTGAGACACCAGACCCCAAGTCACAGGTCCAGGGGGAGCGACTCAGTGTCATCCTCTATGACCTTTTCAGCCCCCCAAAATCTCTGCTGTCTTGTTTTTAACCAAAACCAAAGATATCTGCTCATAGCAGGGGGGTTGGAGTGAGATGATCTTCAAGGTTCCTTCCAGCCCAAACCATTCTGGGATTTTGGGATTCTATATCTTGGCTCTTCTTGCTGTGTTGGGGGTGTGTGTGAGCACAGGTCACCCAAATTCCCTGATCATATCCCACAGTGAATGGCTGCAGCCAAGGGAATCACAGCAATTTTCTCCCCATTTTCCAGATGGAGAAGTTCAGGCTGGGCACACGGCAGTGACCTACAACCCCTGAGGATGCAGATCCTGACTGGAGCAGGGATCACTCTGCCCAGGATGGCTGGGGTGGAAAAGCAGCATTGGTTAAAAAATGTGGAGCATTGGTTAAAAAATAACCCCAAACTGCTTCCTTTTGAAGGGAAATTAACACTGGGACTCTGCAGAGCGTTGTGCCCTGATGGACACCGAGCTCAGATTTCCCAGTCACATCCACATCTCTCCACCATGGATTGCTGCAGCTCTCAGAGCGCTGTTCTGAGCTGAAAAAAGGAATCTGGGGAACACCATCAGAAAAATCCATCTATTGAAGGTGTTGATACCTTTTATTTGCCCCTCAGACACCTGAGATGCCCTGAGAAGCTGCAGCACATTTGAGAACCTGTTGTTCTGGGGGAAGGGGGAGATGGATGATGCCCAGACAGCTGCATGGCTTTGTGCTTTTCCAGCTCCAGCCTTCACCGGAAAGATCGGATGGGAGCGAGCTGGTAATGCAGTTAGAGCTGGAAAAATAGAGACAGAGCAGGGCAGAGTGCTTTAATAAGGTTGATGTTATTGAATCAGCTGGGTGGGATGAACTTGGTCTCAGAGCAGAGCGCTCTGAAGCGATCAGCAGCTCCCCTAGGAAAGGGAGGTGGGCTCTCAGCTGGCTGGGAATGGGCAGTCATGTTAGGAATCCCCCAAATCCCATGAAATGGAGGTGATTTGTGAGCTCCTGGAAGTGGTATCTGCAGCCAAGGGTCCTGTGGTGCTCCTGGTGCAGCCCCACATTCCCTGCAAAACAAGGGTGAGGTGGGCTCATGGAGGGCCCCACTGAGGACCCCCAGTCCAGTTCCTCAGCAGATCCTGGTGGGACAGGAGAGTGACCAACGAGGAAAGGTTGAAAGAATTCAGGCTGTTTACCCTAGAGAAAGAAAGAATGATGATAACATCTTCAGGGAGATAAAAGAGGGTTTGTCTAGGGAGGGAGGGATGCAGGAGGGAGGAAATGCCCTGTTCTGCCTTTCCACAAGGGATGAGCAAAAAGCAATGGACAAATCACCTGGAGAAAGACTCAGACTGGCTCTTTGGGGAGGCTGTTCAGATGGGAGGGAATGAAGGAGTCACCCACCATCAGAGGGTTTTCAAAGCCAGAAAAAGGAGTCCCGGGTGGTCACTGTGCCCACTCTGTGCCAGCAGGGCTCTCCCACCTTCTCTAGCCAGAAAAACCTTCTGACAGCTCATTGCTTCAACTGGAGGATGCTGGAGCTGCAGCAGCTTCATTCCAGCTTCATGTGGCAGCCCTGTCTGTGGCAGCAGGGTTGGAACCAGGTGATCTTTAAGGTCCCTTCTAAACCATTCTGCGATTCTCTGCAAAGGTGGATTGAAGTTAATGCCAGGCACAGCCTTGCTCCAGCCCCACTTGCAGGTAAATCTCAGCATGGACACTCAGCAGGAAGAGTCCAACCCAGTCACTAGGAGAGGAAACTGCAGGAACCAGCTGGGGCTTGGAAAAGGGGAAAAAAACCCTCCAGCCAGGAAAGAAAATAACCTGCTGGATCGAGAGCTGCCTGTCAGTGATGGTTGTTTAAACATGGCAGAGAATCAGAGCGCTCGAGGAGCTGGATGTGTGTGCAGGAGGACAGGAGATGGAGGTGGATGCCAGTATTTTCTGGCAGGGCTGGGCTGGAAATATCCTTCAGCTCCTTAGATAGCAAGGTGGAGATTCCGACGCGGAGGAATGCGCTGCGAGACGCGGCCGTGCAGCCGTGGGAGGGTGGGAGGAGAAGCCAAGGCCTATGGCAGCGGGATAGGAAACATCCTGGAGACAAGGAGAAAATCAGGTCAATGCTCTGGAGTGGCTTAACAGGCCATCAGGAAACTCTTGGGAAGGGGAATGGCACAAAGTGGGGGATTGGTTCAGGATTGGGGATCCCACCGAGGGATTGGGGCAGCCCCGCTCCAAACCACGGCGAGGTTTCACAAGGAGAGGTTTAGTTTAGGTACTGGGGAGAAATTCCCAGCTGTGAGGGTGGGGAGGCCCTGGCACAGGGTGCCCAGAGAAGCTGGGGCTGCCCCTGGATCCCTGGAAGTGTCCAAAGCCAGGCTGGACAGGGCTTGGAGCAAACTGGGATGGTGGAAGGTGTCCCTGCCATGGCAGGGGTGGAATGGGATGGGATTTAAGGTTCTTTCCAATCCAATCCATTCTGGGATTCTCTGGTGGCAGAGATCATGGAATTGTAGGATCCTGGAATGGTTTGGATTGGAAGGGACCTTAAATCCCATCTTGTTCCACACCTGCCATGGGTGACACCTTCCGCTATCCCAGGCTGCTCCAAGCCCATCCAGCCTGGCCTTGGACACTTCCAGGGATCCAGGGGCAGCCACAGCTCCTCTGGGCACCCTGTGCCAGGGCCTGCCCACCCTCCCAGGGAACAATTCCTTCCCAATATCCCATCCATCCCTGCCCTCTGGCAGTGTAACCCCATCAGAATGAAGGTGGTTATTCCCCATGATGGATGTCATGCCTTCAGCTGGGATCTGCAAGTGAGAGCCCTGGGGACCAGGAACTGAAGGAACAGGCAGGAAGTTCAGTGCCACCTTCTCAGGGATGGATGGGGGCACTGGGCAGATTTGGCATCCCAACCCAGGCCCCTGCTGCTCTCCCACCCTGGGAAGCCAAGTGATGAACAGTCAGGGATTTATCACCTTGCTTGGCTCCCAAAGCTCTCTGCACCAAGCACTGGCTGCTTTAGGGAAATCCCATCCCCATCCAACAAACAAAATCCTGACACATCTTTTTTTTTTTTTTTTCTTAAAGGGAAATTCCATGAGCTTGTGCTGCCAGGGTATTTGGTGCCCTGTCCTTCCTTGCAGGGCTGTGGAGTGGCCAGTGCTTCCAGCTCTCCAGTGTGTTTGGGACACTGGAGATGCTGCCAGCTGAACAAGGATGGGTTATTCCAACATTTGTTCCTTGCCAGGAAACACCTCTGCCTCCTCCTCCTCCACCTCCCAAGCGATGACACCGGATGGTGACGGAGCCAGGACAAGAACTGTGATAGCAGCAGAAAGAATAAGGGAAAAAACCCCACAGTAAAAAAACCCAAAGTTCCATCAAATCACAATGGAAATTAGGCACAATGGAAATTAGGCAGTGAATCTTGCAGGATTCACTCCTGGATCTCCAAGGAGAGGTCCCCATGTGGAGGGCTGGTGATAAATGACCTGTCCTTCCTGGAAGAGACCCCAGTGGAAAGGTGGCACCTGCTGTGCAGCAGAACGAGCCCCTCCTTCGGAGAACCCAAACCCTGGGAACAGCACTGGCATCTCAGGTGGTCTTGGCAGGTGACACCACAGCTGCCACCTTCCATACCCAACCTGCTTGTGGTCGTGGCAGGTGACATCCCAGGTGGCACAGGGAAGAGCAGATTCCGTATTTGAGGAGGTGCAGGGAGAATGAGAATCCCAATTTCTTTTCCCTGGGAGAGGTGCCAGGACCAGGCAGGGCCACCCTGCTGTGTCCTCACGTGGCTTCTGCCACCAACCCACCACCAGGGATGTGCTGCTGGAGAGTCACTCAGCTGGAACAACTTTCTCTGGAACATTCCCAGTGTGGAGAAACCCGGAGTCAACTTTCCAGGCAAGGCTGTAGGAAATGAGAAGTGCTACAAGAGAGGCTGGCGTGTTCCTGCCCTCCTGCATCCCACAGGATCAAACACATGGGGGTGTCCTGTGAGGAAAAGCAATTTCAAGAGGGAAAAAAAAAAGCAGGAGATGTTCTTTGCAGGATAGCTGCTCCAGAGATCATGGGTGACATTTCCAGCAGGGCAAGGAACGCTGCAGGGTCAGATCCCAGCTAACAGAGGGAAGGTTTGGGCTCGTTTCCAGGCACTCTGGCTTCAGGCCAGTCACTTAACTCTCAGCATCTCAGCTCCTGCAGCTGGAAGAGAGGCAGGGTTTTCTTCCCAGCCTCTGGCATCTCCTGGGCTGTGAGGACTTTGGGATGCACATCCACGAGTGTGGGGGGACTCTGGTGTTCAGTCACTCCCATGCTCACAGGTGCAGGAGGTGCCACTGGAATGATCTGTAGCCTGCTTTTTTTGGGGAGCTGTTTCCTTCCCCAGGCCATGTGCTGGGACCTGCTCATTGGGATGTTGGGAGCACTGGGATGGCTCCTCACTCACCTTTCCAAGGAAATTTGGCATCAGTGGTGAAGGTCTGGGGGTCAGCACAAGGTGGCCCTTAAAGGAATTCCAGGAGGGACAAGTCTGTCTGTCTGTCTGTCCCTCCAAGATCTTTCACAGGCAGCATCTCCCACCCTTCACTCACAGCATTCCTGAAATCAAACAGATAAATGGCCAAGTTCACCCAATCACAGAATCACAGAATATCCTGAGCTGGAAGGGACTCACAAGGATCATCCAGTCCAGCTCCTGGCTCTGCACAGCATCCAGGAGAGAGATCTCTTCAAAATTCCCTCAGGCATTTCCCAGGCACAGCAATCCTCACGCAAAAGGCATCAGAGTGGGACTTCCAGGCTTCTGGAAAACCATTTCTGTGGCAGGAGAGCTCCCAGAGACTGCAAGCACCCAAACTCCAGGTAAGCATCTTGCTGCTCCTTCTCTCCAGGACACTTCTCCCGGGAGCTGGGACCTTTTGGAACTCACAGAGGCGATTCCCAAAGCTGCCTGCAAACTAGAAAACCTTATGTCAGGAAGAAGTCACAAGGCATCCTAACCAGAAACATATTTGGGGAGTGAGTCAGTGGAGGGGGAAGCAAAAAAGAAAGTTGCACCCTTTAACTTGATGAAAAAAGCATATGGCAACAGCCAGTATTGTGAACAACATTCTCTGCTCCAGCATCTGAGCCAGGGAAAAAAATCATGACTCAATCATTGCATCTCATCCAAATCTAAGGAAAAATCTTGTTGAGGATGGGGTATTTGCAGGGAGAGCCAGCCAGAGCTGAGTTAGCTGGTTAATTAACTAAATTGGTTGGGGGGGGGGAATTTTGCAGCAGGTTTTAGGCTTTAAAAGGCCTGATTTAAACACAGCTTTGGCTGTGGAGTAACAAGTGAGTGCTGCAGATGTAACTGATGCACAAAATAAATCCATCCCTGCTCAGATTCCACACACAGCTTCTCCTGAGAGCACAGCATAAACCCAGGAGCAGCCTGATCCAGACCCAGGAACAGCTTGCAGCCAGAGCTCCCGCTTCCCCCACGAGGCTGGGAATATGTCCCCATAAATCCTGAACCCAAGGAGGCCAAGAATGCCATCAGGATTATGAAGGAGAACTAGAAACTGGCAAAATGTTTGCTGCAAACTCCATATGACTCTGCTTTCCTTTGGGGATGCATTGCAGGGCTCGGGGCTGACAGGGGCTGCAGATTTCCCAGGCATTCCCAGGCTGAGGCCACTCAGAATTGAAATTCATTGCAGGAAGAAGCAGTGAAACCTCAACTTTTTTTTTTTCTTTCCCCCTGTGGCTGCAGATGTCAAAGCTGTAACTCTCAGGGAGCCCCAGGACTTGGGAAGGGAAGTGAATAATCCCTAGAAAGCAGCTGGGGATGCTGGGTGGGAGCTGCCACATCAGCCCCTCCTGACCTCAGCCATCCACCAGTGCCTGGGTTTAGGTGGCTCTGGGACAGGAATCAGCTGCTCCTTAGAGGCTGCCCACTGAAAATGGGCCAGAGATGGTGCAGCAGGGCTGGGACACGCTCAGAATCATGGAATTTAGCTTGGAAAACCCCTCTAAGGTCAAGTGCAACTGTTTCCCCAGCACTGCCAAGGCCACCACTGACCCCTGTCCCCAAGTGCCACATCCACATGGCTTTTAAATCCCTCCAGGGATGGTGACCCCACCACTGTTCTGGGCAGTTGTGCCAGAGCTGGACAACCCTTTCCATGGAGAAATTTTCCCCAATATCCAATCTAAACCTCTCCTGGTGCAACTTGAGGCTGTTTCCTCTTGTCCTGTCCCTGTTCCCTGGGAGCAGAGCACAGCAGTTCCCTGGACACAGATTGTGCTGTGAGCTCTGGGAGATCCCTTCCAAGCCCACAGGACATGAGCTGCCTTGCAGAGCTGTGCCTGGGCTGAGTGTGGTCATTGGAGGAGTTAAATCCCACCAGGACAAGCCTTGGGATAGCCACGATTTGGGTGAGTTCCTTTGCTCAGGTGTGCTCAGGGTGACTAGAACAATAGAAGAATAATTGGTGGGACAAAGGTTGATGGTTTTGAACAAAAAGAGAGTGGTTTAGAGTGGATATTGAGAAGGGATTCTTCCTTGTGAGGGTGGTGAGGCCCTGGCAGATGTTGCACAGAGCAGCTGTGGCTGCCCCTGGATCCCTGGCAGTGCCCAAGGCCAGGCTGGACAGGGCTTGGAGCATCCTGAGACAGTGGAAGGTGTCTCTGCCATGGCAGGGGATGACACTGGATGGGCTTTAAGGTCCCTCCCAAGCCAAACCATTCAGGGATTGTGAGGAGGAGGGTGCTGTGGGCAGAACTGAGCTCCCACCCTGCTCCCTGCCCTCTGCGTGCCCACGGCTCCGGCTGGGAACATCAAGCTCCGACATGTGTTGCACACGTGCTGGCTGATCCACATCAGGCTGTTCCCCAGCACTGCCAAACTTCTCCTTGATTTAATCAGCTCCTGTCCTGCCTGGGCTGTCTCCCCCTCCTCCCCTCCCTGGGCAGATGTGGTGTCTCCAGGACGAAGGTGGATCCGTGACAGCGGAACACGCAGCGCTGCGAGGAACATTTGTGCCCTCTTCCCTTTCCTGCAGCCACCACAAAGCAGCCTCACCTCCCTCCCTAGCTCCTGCTGGTTTTTAATACCTCAGTTTTATACAAAAATAACCCCCCCACACACTCAGTTGCATGCGAGGAAGGGCAGCCTGGAAGGCAAAAGGGAGAATTCCCAAGGAGTTTGCCAAGAGACAGAACCATCCCATCTGAACGGGCTTTGGAAACACAAAATATTCAGCTGCTGTCTCAGTGTGAGCCCTCCCTGCACAGCACTCAGGGCTGCACACCAGGGCCACATCCCAGATCCTTAAGGATTGCTTTTCCAACAGGATCTCACCTTGTCCAAAGCACAGAGCCCAGAAGCTGTGAAACTATTTGGGAAAATACTGGTGGAATGTAGTGGGGAGATTGCTGGAACAAATGGCTGTAAGGAAACAACTGGAAAATGGAATCACAGAATTGCAGAATGGTTTGGGTTGGAAAGGACCCTAAAAACCATCCAGTCTCACCCCTGCCATGGCAGGGACACCTTCCACCATCCCAGGCTGCTCCAAGCCCTGTCCAACCTGGCCTTGGGCACTTCCAGGGATCCAGGGGCAGCCACAGCTGCTCTGGGCACCTGTGCCAGGGCCTGCCCACCCTCCCAGCCAGGAATTCCTTCCCAATATCCAATCGAAATCTCTCCTCTTTTAGTGTAAAACCCTTCCCCTTTGTCCTAGAAAGTGGAGTTTGTTTTGGAAGTGGTCTGTCCCTCTTTGCAAATTACTCTAACTTCAATTTCCATACTGAAAGCGCTTCTAGCAAAGCTGAAAGTACATCAAAGTTATTTTTAAACTTCAGTACTGGTCACTTAAAAGTCATTATGACTGTGAAAATTTCTGACAAATCCTGCAGTCATAAACATCCTGGAAAGTCATCAGAGCAGGACATTGGCATTGTAAGACTCAAAGTTTGGATGTTCCTCATTTGGACTTTCAGCTCAGCACAGCAGGAGTGGGATGGAAAGGTGGGAAGATAAAACACATCTGTGCATGTTTTGGCTCTTCTCATCTTTCAGAGGTTTTTTGCCACTTTGCATTTCCAACAGGAAACCCCTGTCCTGGGAACAGGGGGGGGGCAGTTCCTGCCCAGCTGGACTCACAGTGACAGAGGGCAGGGATTGGGGCAGCCCCGCTCCAAACCACAAGAGGAGGTTTAGTTTAGATATTGGGGAGAAATCCTCAGCTGTGAAGGTAGGGAGGCCCTGGCACAGGGTGCCCAGAGCAGCTGTGGCTGCCCCTGGATCCCTGGCAGTGCCCAAGGCCAGGCTGGACAGGGCTTGGAGCAGCCTGGGGCAGTGGAAGGTGTCCCTGCCATGGCAGAGGTGGAATGAGATGGGATTTAAGGTCCCTTCCAGCCCAAACCATTCTGGGATTCTCTGGTGGCAGCACAATCTCATTTTTAGCTTTGGGAAGGTGTGAGAGACACCAGCAGGTGAGAGACCCCAAATCCAAAGTCAGCAGAGTTGCTCTCTTTTCCCTCTTCCCATGGCTTTGGTTTCCAGCCAGTCTGAGCTTTGCAGGCAGAGGAACAGGAACAGAAAACCAGACTGGAGCAGTGAAATGGTGAAACAGAGCTGCCCCTTTGAGAGCACAGTCCGGGACTGGTCTGAGATGAGATCCCGACTTTCTGGAGGTGCTGGAACAGCCATAAAATGAACAAGAACAAACTGGATGTGGGGTCCTTGGAGCTCGAGTGTGATAAAGAAATTTGGACTTCCCCTCTCCCATCTCAGCCCCACTGGGGGTTGGAATCAGATCATCTTTAAGGTCCCTTCCCAAACCATTCTGGGATTCTCTGTCCATGCCCACAATCAGTGAGGCCCCAGGGAATGGGCAGTGTAGCTGCAAGAACTGGTATTTTATTTAGGAAACAAAGAGAGGAGTTAATCCGTGGCAGATGCTCGCAGAATCATCAAATGAAACCCCTCTCTTTTTGGATAAATCATCAAGGATTTCACAACCACCAGAGATGGCTCCTGGGCCAGCTCGTTTTTGCAGGGAGATTCTCACACCCAAAGGAGGAGTGGCCAAGGCTTGCTGGAGAGCTGCAGAGGGAGAGAGGGGAAAAGGCTGATGCTGGAATTTGCTTCCCAGTGGCACCAGAGAGCATTGACCCCCAGGGTGACCTGAAACTTTTCCAGGTATTTCTCTCCCTGGTTTGGGACTTCTCTTGGAAGAGGAGAAGTGTTGACACGCTCTGAGCTGTGCTGGCAGTTTTGGAGCTTCTGCAAAAGCACGCAGGGAAACACAAAACTTTGGATTTCTATAGCAAAGTGGGGGTCAAATGGCTCCCCAGGGATGCAGGAGAAACACGAGGAGCAAGGAATCAGCCTTGGGAGAGCCCAGCCCAGCCCCAGTGCTGGCTGAAGTGCCAAAATTCGTTGACAAGGACAGAAAGTGCTTTGTCAGTGCTGGGGTTGAGCTGACAGCAGCAGCCAGAGAGAACAGTGCAAAGCCACCCTGGGAGCTGAACACATCCAGATGGGATCTGCTGGTGCTGAGCTTTCAGCAGAACTCTTGGGGATCACAACAGCAGGATGTGCCTCTTGGGGGTCAAACAGGTTCCAAGATTTCCCCTAAAAGTCTTGAGGATGCTCAGACAAGCACAAAACAAATGGTGATTCCAGCAGGCAGGAATCCAGCAGGAATGCAATCCCAGCACTTGAGAGCAGGTTGGAGTGCACTAGGGAAGAGACAAAAGCACAAAAACCACCTGTGGAAGGAGGGAAAAGCCAAACCATGAGAAATGGTGGGGATTTCTTTAGGAGGAAAATTATCATTAAATACAGCTCAAACTGGGCCTTGGCATGTAAAAGCTTTCTGATGGTGACTGAAGATGTTTGGCAGAGCGTGGGGAGGTGACCCTGTACAGGTCAATCACCTGCAGTCCCAATTCAGCAGAAAAAAGATGTGTGGAAGCAGAAATCTCATCTCCAAGCTAATAACGGAAAAACGGGGAACAAGGAATTCCAAATAAACTCACCTGGCAGAGGGCACACAAATATACATTAACTAACTCAGTGCAAACAGTTGACACAGTGATTCATGAACTCAGCTTGGAAAAAAAAATCAATTCTCAACGATTCAGGTACAGCAGAGTCAGCTCAAGAGCCAAGCACGTGGGAAAGGAGCACCAGGACAGCAGGAAACCAGGAAAAACAGGTGGCAACCAGGCAAAATACAAGTATGGGAATGTGAAATATGTTTCAGCTCAGCCTGATAATGCTAATTAGGAAAGGAGATAAAATAATTGAAGTTGGCCAGCCAGACTGTCCATGGTGAAATAAAGCAAAGGGTGTCTGACTCCAGAAACTCTGGCACTGAAGCAGGGAGGGAGTGGATGCAAATGGAGAGGAAGCTGCAGCAGAACCAGGACAGAATAATTAGGACAGAATTAAGAAAAAGAATAAAATTCATGCTCATTATCTGCAGAAATGACCTTGTAGCAAAACCATTGTTAGCAACCAAGTTGGACAAAGACCTCAAGGCCAAGTTTGGAAAACAGGTCAGTATCAGGCAGAAGACTGACAGCAGTGAGGAACATTCCCCTTATCTTGGTTTCTCAAGAAAAACCACCAGGCAACACAGCTTGGAAAGCTCAACATTGTCCTTGCAGAAGAAAACAAGTCAGTAATTGGGAGCCAGGACATTCCAGCTCCATATTATGACACAGAGCATCTGACCAGAGAGTCTGAAGCAGCAGACATGACCCTGCTTGAATTCTGTGCTGCACCACGCAACAGAAACGGGGAAACCCACCACCTTCAGCATCTGCTCTGCAAAGAGGATTTCACCTCTGCAGCAGGATGAGGGGTGTTTTTTCAGGATTAAAAAGATGAAAGGCTGTTTAACATCTCTGCATACAATTTAGAATGAGTCTCCATTGATTCTTTCAAGGTGTGTTTCATATTCGGAATTCAGCTTGGGAGATTAGCTGGTGGTCCAGGAAGTTGCTAATTAGGGCAGAATCACAAATAAACACACCCATCAACTCAGGAAAAACACAAGGGGATGATCAGGTATTGGCTCTCACCATCCCTTCTCCTCCCAGCAATGAGATTTACTCCTCAGCTCTGCCTTCTCCCCGATTTTCCAAGGGGCACGCACCTAAAAGTCGGATCCTCTCCCTTATATGGAGAGCAGTCAGCAAGTACCAGCACGTTCTGAGGCCAGGGGAACAGCTATTCCATAAATCTGAAACATGTCCTGGACTACAGCAGGGTTTCCACAGACCACAAGAATTGCAGGAATTAACCCCTTTTGTTTACAGCCCTTAAAAAAGGATCCAGGGTGGATCCAGTGGTGCAAAGGGAGAAGGCAGCAGCACCACAGCCCAGCTCAAAAGCCCTGAAACACCAACCATGCACATTTGGAAATGTTTTGCACGTTCTAAATATAAAAGGAGATTCTCCTTTTTGTGTTTAAGTTGTCCTCATTAGGAGGAGCTGATTAAACAACTTATCTGGAGAGCCCAGTCCTGTAAACACAAGGCTGTTTGCTGGAGCAGAGGCTTCCTCCTCTCAGGGGGTTATTTTCCTTTCCTGGGATTGCTCATCCACCAGGGTAAACAGGTCAGGCAGGAGAGCTCCAATTCTCTGAGGCCAGATGGAATTTTTCACAGATCCACACCGAAGCAAGGTCGTTTCCAGCATGTGAATGTTGGATACTGGCTCACTGCAGTGCTGTTTGTGTTGTTTTCCCATTCCCCTCCACTCCTCCCTTCCCTTTTTCTTTGTTTTTCCCCCTTCAGAATCATTCCTAAATCCCTAACTCCAGCAGAGAATCCAAACTCCCAATTCCTTCACAGAAGGAGCAGCCCAAATAAACAGAATTTGGGAGAAGAGCCACCCTCTCCCCCCAGGCAGGGAACTCTGGGGTTTCCACAGCTCCAGCCACTGTTCTGGGCTGATGTTGCCACATCTGTTCACACTGAGAACACAACGATTCACCAACACCACAGCCCGAGCTTTTTGCTATTTTACAATATTTTGCTATTTTAACTGAAGTTTAGGCTCTGCAGCTCCCACATGTGCCATCCAGATCAGAAATACCTCAGGCAGAGGCAGCTCTGAGGGCAAATATCCAACACTCCTGCTCCAGAGCCTTCCACGTTGTTCTAAAATCTCGGCAATGACCCTCTGGTGTTTTATTTGGAGATTATTCCCTTTCATCCCAACACTTCCCTCTTGACTTCTGAATTAGTTTCAGATACAAACCTAATCTAAATGTTGGTATTCTCAGGCCTCACCAAGTTTATTTTACGGTGCCTCTCTCCCCCTGCACATAAATATACACATCCATATGTTTTTATACAAACACACACACGTATGGATTTAATTATGGTAAACAAAGGACAGCTGGGTCCTCTGCAAACCAATCTCATGTGCCTGAGAACACTTGGAACCTGAAAAAGCAAAGGCACTTACCTCTGAGAAGAACGTGACTGATGTCATTTGTGTGAAACCACAAATATTTATTTTTAATGAAAAAATACTTAAAGTGTGCCACAGTGTCCATATATTCATTTGAATCGTAGTACAAAGATATGTATTTCTGAGAAAAAGTCTTAACACTGTAGAAAATAAATGTGGTTCTTAAATTATGTCAAAAGAAATCAGTAAAAAAGTAATGTTTTATACACTGGAATAAAATGAAACGATTAGAGAGAATAATAAATTATAATTACAGTATTTCAAATATTTGCCTCATGCTTTTTTTTTTTTTTCTTTCTTTTTTTGTGTTCAGCATTGGTTTCTAAATGTGTCACAGAGGATAGGACCTCAGAAGCCAGCAGTCAGAATGGGCTTCCAATGTGGGGATAATTGGCTGTGGAGCTGAATAAAGTCCTGGAAAAATGACACCACTGCTTGTTATTCACAGGTACATAAAACATCAGCACATGGCAGGTTTAGGTTTGTACTGAACATGTATTTTTTTGTTGTTGTTGTTAATGGAAATCAATTTAGGTTTGGTTTGTTGTTTTTTTTTTAACCCACAAATTTTTTTTTTTTTAAATATTTTAATGAACTAAACAGCAATTATGGTCATTAACAAGGATGTCACCCAAGCACAACTGCTCACGGGATGCTACAATGCTGTCTTGGCTCTTTGTACAGTCCATGTTGACAGGAATTTGGAATTAGACCTTTCAGGTCTAATTCAGCACTGCAAAACGTTGAAAACTATAAAGTGCTTTGAAATACAAATAACCTCTCCTCTTCAGAAATAGGAAAACTCCCCAAACATGCACTTAAACCTGAAACCTCCATGCCACAGGTCCTGCAGCTCTGCACTCAGACATCTGCTTTGTGCCATTGGTTTTTAAAGTTTCCTCTCCTGTCCCCAGCCAAAAATTCAAAGAGTGTCTAAATTGGATTTGTCAGTCTCTTCTTGGTCTTGCTTGTACATGAAGGTGAGGAGGAAAAGGGCAATATCCAGAGATGACCAGTAAGCAGTGTGGGATGTGACTGCAGACCAGTATCTGCTCTCCACGAGACCTTCCCTGAGCTCAAAGTCGATCCTGTGCTCCAGTTCCACTGGGAAATGAACAAGAAAAGCAACAAGAGGGATGTCAGAGCTGCAAAAACCCCGGAGTGTTTCGGGTTCTGAGGCTGGACAAACAACACACGCCATCTCTCTGTGTTTACATTTCACAGGGCACTCAACTAAATCGAGATTTAATAATATAGAAATACATTTTAATGCACCTCCTGCATTTAGCACAAACCTAAGAGTGGTGCTGTGTTCAGTTAAAAGAAAAAAAAAAGCAAAAAAAAGGGAACTAATCCTGCTCTTAGAGGTCTTTTCTGAATGATTCTGTGCTTCTCAACTTGGGAAAAGACAGTTTTTTTTCAAGCAGCTGTTTTCCTTATAGTAACTCTATAAATATATTTATTTATACTTGTTATGATAACTACAGAGAAATATCCAGCAAATGCTGAGGCCCCACTAGGAAACTTTTGGAAATAAATGGATTTCTTGCATTTTTAGTGTCTATACAAGGAGACTACACCCAATACTACAAGCTCTTCCTGCAAAGTCATCCCTCCACAGCTCTGCCCTTTTAATATCCTGACTATTCCAAGTATATTTCAGCAGTTACCCTTTTATTTCAATGGCTGCTTTGATTAATGCCACATTCACAGCAATTACCACTGCATTTTAACTGGGCCAACGTTAACCTATTGCTAAGGCACTTCAGCCATCAGAAAACCTCCACGAGGAGCAATAAAATAAAAAAGACAAAAAACCTAAAAGCCTGCTGAGCTACAAAAGCCAAAGCCCCAGACTGAGTCCAGAATGCAGCCGTTTATCAAAGGCAGTTTGAAGGAATTTTCATTCTTGGCTGGAGGAGCACAGACAGGGAGCATCGCACGAGCGCCGGCAGACACGGCCCAGATCTCCCTGCTTCCCCAGGAGCATCGCCCCACTCTGCAGCAAGGACAGGGAGCCAGAGCCTTGGAACACCAGCAGACAAGCAGAGTCATTTCCAAGAAGGAGAGTTTATCCAAAAAAACCCCAGTGGCTGTGCAGGAAGGCCACTCCGAGAGGCCGTTACGGGAGCTTGGGCGGGAGCCAAACCCCACCACAGCCCTGAGAGCAGAGCCTTTGGTGGGGATTGCATCATTCAGCTCCCAGCCCTGCCAGCCTCTGCTCCACGTTCTCCTTCTATGGAGCAGGGATGGGTTTCCAGCAGGGAGGGATGTGGGATCCATGCAGGAAGCTCTCAGTGTGCCAGCCCCCCTGAAATGACCCCCTCAGCAGCTCTGTGATGTTCCCTGTCCTGCTTCTCTACTTCCCTCACGTCTAACCCAAAGTTTCCTGCCCTCAAACACTGACTCAGACATGTTATCTGCTGCAATTAGTATGAACAGACAGCAATCCATCATGTGAATGCTGTCACAGGACACTTGTGACTCCCTCAATTGCAAAAAAACCCTTGTGTCCTGCAGCAGTGCCAAGGGGGAGCTCAGAAATAAATCCAAGGATGAATTTCCTGAGAGGAAGTACCAATGCTTTTCAAAAAATCCAGCTGCTAAAATTGCACTTTCTGTCCTGAGCAGTTCAGATCAGGACAAGGCCAGCTTCTGTTTCCAGTCATACGTGTCCTAAAAGCCAGATTGTTTCAGAATGGGAAATACATGGGGGAATTGGGAGTTTAGGTGGAAAAGAGGGTTTAAACTGTCAGAGGGCAGGGTTAGATTAGATACTGGGGAGAAATTCCTGGCTGTGAGGGTGGGCAGGCCCTGGCACAGGGTGCCCAGAGCAGCTGTGGCTGCCCCTGGATCTCTGGAAGTGTCCAAGGCCAGGTTGGACAGGGCTAACCTGGGACAGTGGAAGGTGTCCCTGCCATGGCAGAGGTGGGATGGGATGAGCTTCAAGGTCCCTCCCAACCCAGGAACAGATTCCCAGAATCCCAGAATGGTTTGGGTTGGAAGGGACTCTAAAATTCATCTCATTCCACCCCTGCCATGGCCAGGGACACCTTCCACGACCCCAGGCTGCTCCAAGCCCTGTCCAAGCCGGCCTTGATGTTCAACATTTATTACTTTATGGCAAACCCACAACAGCAAACCCTCTCATGTAAAGTTTTGGCATTTCCAGCCCCCCACCCCACTCCTGTTTCCCTGGATCCACAGGGTGGGCATCGCTCACCTGTGGGTTCGAGGAATCCCGAGCTGCTGTGTGGCAGGGGTGGGGTCCCAACAGTTGTGGCCTTCTTCTCATCCCCCTCAGGTCCATCTTTTCCTGTCTCCATGGTCTGGGGGGTGGCACTGGACCGGCCAAACCTGGAGAAGAGCATCCCACCGAGGCCCTTCCCGATGCTCGCAGCTCCTGCATCCAGCACAGAGGGAAAAAACAACCCAGGATGCATCAGTCAAACTGCAAATTAAAGCCACTGCAAATTAAAATCCCTGCAGCACCTGTTAATTAGAGCTGAGGGGTGGGAAACACTTCTGGTGCTTTCCTAGGGTGGGAACACCTGACTGGAGTGGGCTCTGTTTATCCCCAAACTCATCTCGTGTACAAGCAAATGCTGTAATTTGGAAGCTGTATTTAGGGGGGAAAAAAGATGCATGAAATCCATCTGCAGAGAGAAATCTGGTACTTTGAAGGATGTGTTGTGATTCCTCTTTCATAAGTTCCAAGAGTAAGACAAAAATGCTTTCTAACAATGTTGGTGCCTTCTGCACTTAAAAATGCCAACAGCACATTTAAGACATTTCTCTTATTATTATATTCTTATTATTTCTTATATTCTTATTATTTCTCTTACTATTCTCTTAGGTCCATTGCCCTAACAGACATTTAAAAATGTGACATCATCCTTTAAAAGGACTATTTGGGTTGCTCAGGGATATAAAAGTTAAGAGTAGTTTTGTCGTGTTTTGTCCCGACTCTGCTGCCACCTCATGGACAAGACATTAAAGTTACTACAGAAACCCCCCAAAAAAGCCACTCTGCTCTGAAATACCACACATTTCTACTTAAGGAAAATCTGCTTTTATATTCTTATTTGATTGGGAAGACTCCTGGCACTAGGCTTCTCCCAAATCCCACACAGAGAGCTAAAGAAAAGCCTTGAGTCAACAAAAACTGCAAGTGCATGATCAAGTATAAGCTCCAGTGAAGGGAATTTAAGCTCACTTAAACCAGGGCTTATTTTGACTCAGAAAGCCAGAAAGGCACAGACTTTATATTAAACCAGCCTGAATTTCCTATTGTAGAATCATGAGTTAAAGGGAACTGTAATGGGTTACATGGTGTGATTTTTCTGCTATTGGCCAATACCAGAAAATGGAAACAGAAGACAAGCTTTAATTTAATTTTTTCCCCATGAAGCAGAGTGGAAATTGTTAAATCAGTGGGATGTTACTTCAATAAGGCAGACAAAAATAAGGCAGCAATAGCCTGAACTACATCATCTCCCCCAAGCTTTGACTCCAATGCAGGTAAACTGGTTTTTATTTCAAAGTAAATGTCAGCTGGGATTAAACCAAGCCAGACACCTACAGAACTCACTGAAACCACCTTCTGCCAGCAGGGATTTTGGGGGCTGGAGTAGAAGATCTCCAGAAGTCACTTCCAAACTCAGCCACTCCCTGATTTTGTGCAAGGGACAGGAATAGAATCATGGAATGGTTTGGGTTGGAAGGGATCTTAAAGCCCATCCAGTTTCAATTCTCTGCCATGGCAGGGACACCTTCCACCATCCCAGGCTGCTCCAAGCCCTGTCCAGCCTGGCCTTGGACACTTCCAGGGATCCAGGGAAGCCACAGCTTCTCTGGAAAAACTCAGGGCCTCCCCACCCTCACAGAGAATTCCCAGTTCCCAGTATCCCATCCATCGCTGCCCTCTGGCAGTGGGAGCCATTCCTTGTGTCCTGTCCCTCCATCCCTTGTCCCCAGTCCCTCTCCAGCTCTCCTGGAGCCCCTTGAGGCACTGGAAGGAGCTCCAAGGTCTCCCTGGATCCTTCTCTTCTCCAGGTGAACACCCCCAGCTCCCATCCCATCTCCAGAGCTGAGTTTCCTTAGGACTGCACCCCAACCCCAGGGAGCAGCGAAGCCCCCCAAGGATCCCCCATCCCAACCCAGGGACAGAGGGGACATGACCTGTTGGAGCTCTGGATGCTGAGAATTTCAGACTTTCTGTGCTGCCATGCTCTGACCCCCAGGAGAACACTGCATTGACCTGAGGCTGTGGAGAAGCTTCCAAAATGGAATGACAGAACTGGGATTGTGGGTGTGCAGTTTGAATAGAAGTGTGTGATATCACAGGGTGGAAAACTTAAGAGTTTGGGGTTTTAGAATAGTAATATATATAAAGCAAGATGGAGGTTTTAGGGTGAAGGCTCCTTCTTTACCTTCTCCGTGGATTTGGGTGGTTTTGTGTAATTGGACAGAAAAGTCCACATTGCGGACTTTGAGTGATTAGTTATTGGGTTAAAAGTGAAAATAATTCAGGTGTCATTTCTTAATTGGATAGTTTAGCCTTAGAAGACCTTGCAGAGAAAGCTAGTGAGCCATTTTGCAGCTTGTTAGCAGAAGGTGATGCAGAACTCACCACTTGTAACACAGATAAGAAATAATAAACATCTGAGCCTGAACGCGAAATACCATCCCAAACCTCAACAGAGACAGAGACAGAAGCCAAGAATCACCAACTACCCAACGTGCTGCCTGTCCCCTCCCAGCCCAGGGCCAGAGGGGACATTACCCAGAATGCTGGCTTTGCCAATGTTGGTGATGGACTCCCCGTAGTGGCGCCGCACCATGACCGGGGACGTGGTGGGGCTGGGCGCCGCCGAGGCGCTCTCGCTGTCCGGGGCTGAGGTAGCTTCTTTGCTGGGGTTCAGGAAACTTGGCTTCATGTGCTCGTAAGGGAGGGGGTTGGCTGTGTTGTACCAGTGGATCTGCACAGGTGAGATGTTGCTGTAGTGTTTCAGGATTAAGGGTTCTAATCTGTAGGCCTGAAAAGGGAATTCGGAGTAAAGATCAATGCTGGGAGGCCCAGACTGGGGAAAAAAATCAGTTTGCCTTCTCATCCAGAGCTCCCTCCAACCTCAAATCCTGAATACCTGTCCTAAGCAAAGCCTAGGAGGTGACACAGTGGTGGGGTTACTGTGTAATTCACTTTTAGTTTCACTGTCACTGCCATATTTTCTGGAAAAATCCCTTTGCCAGGATTTCTCTCCTGGGAAGCTGAGAAGCCTCAAATAAAAATGAAAACAACAATTATCTGATTTGCTTCTCCTGTGTTTTGCTGTTTTGGAATGTGTTTGGAGATTGTTTACCAACAGGTGCATGTTTGATTGGTTTCATGTGAATTGTTTTGACTTAATGACCAATCACGGTCAGGCTGTGTCGGGACTCTGGAAGGAGTCATGAGTTTTCATTATTATTATTCTTTGTAGCCTTCTGTCTGTATCCTTTCTCTATTCTTTAATATAGTTTAGTATAGTTCAGTATAGCATTCTTTAATATAATATAAGATCATAAAATAATATAAGATCATAATATAATAAATATAATGTAAGATCATAAAATAATAAATTAGCCTTCTAAGAACATGGAGTCAGATTCATCAATTTCCTTCCTTAGATGGGGACCCTAGAAAGTCCCACAGTTTCACAGCCTGGAAGATTTATCAGCTGCACAGTGTCTTGTGAGCTCACTTTTGCACATCTCTGCAATGCCTGCATTACAAAACTTGTACTACATGTTGTTACCAACACACAGGTTACTAACAGATGGTTTCACTGAGAGAACAAACCTCATGTAAAGTTAAGCTGATTCTAACACAATAAACAGGAATTGGCTATGTAAACATTTTGTTTGATGGCTCTTTGTTGATCCTTGTGCAAACCATGAGTTATGTTTATTTTAAAAATATTTTCCTATTGATTATTTATTTATCTTTGTCCACTTAGATGTACAAAAGCATCTTGCATTTCTTTATGTTAAAACTGAGTGAAGTTACTATTTGCAGAGTGGAACCAATTGTCCCTGATAATCCAGGAAAATTCTGGAGTAGCTGAACGTGACCATGTCTGGATTGAAGTCTGAATATACTTAAATTCAGCTACTTTAAATAGGAAAGTATCCTCAAATTGCTGTTGTACATGAAATTCCCAATCCAATTTGCATCAGAGAAGTTACCAAGGGGGATGCAGATCAAAGGTCCAGTAAATGATTTGGTAACAGCCAACACTGGCTGCTGTGGAATAAGGAAAAGGCAAAGCTACACCAATAATCCTCTCCCAAATACTATCAACAAAGTTTTACTTGTGGGATTCTTTGGGGAAAAAAGAAATCAGTCTTTGCTCTTCTATGTTATCTCGTAAACTGCTTGTGAAGCCTTTCTTAACAGCAAAAATATCTTTGGACAGATGATATTTTAATGGAAGCCAGGAAGTTAAACACAAAATCCTTGTCTGAAAAAGGATTATTTCTTAAAAAAAAAAAATCAGAATAATCCCAAATCTTATGCTTATTACTATGAAAAGAGAAGCAAAATATATGTTATTTACAGCAATTATTTGTAGGAAATGTATTTCTACAGTTCCAAACCCCAAGCCATTGCATAATAACCATGAACAAATAATCCTCTGCTGGAACACACTCGTGTTGACTCACACACTTTGAAGATCCCACATTATCCCAGAGCTTAAAACCAGGCAAGACAGAAGCTTGAGACTGCAATTAAAGACTCACCACTGGATCTGTTGGATGGAAAATGTTTAATAAGCGGTTACAAATGGTTCTGGGCAGGATGTGGTCCTGGCTGCCGCTGGTGCCGGGACGGATCCCACGCAAGGCCAGGAACACTGCCAGGGGGGATCCCATACAGAAGAAATTCTCAACCTGGGGAGAGATTTCATCCACGTTAATAAGGATGGAAATGATGTTTCCTAACACTGGATTTGATTTCTCTCTCCATTTCCTGGTTTCAACAGAGGGACCTAAAGTCTTGGTTGGTCGAGCTTTTCATAACATCAATAAATGAGGCTTAAACTGCCCTTGGCTGCATGTTGGGGTTGTTTTGGCTAAAACCAAAAATCAAGTTGGATGTTTGAACTCAGAGAGGTCCACCAACACTGGAAAGGATGGAGCAAGAAGAGTTTGGGAGACACTAAAGGAAAACAAAGCCTGGATGTGGCACTGGGTGCCAGGGTTTAGTTGAGCTATTGGGGCTGGGTTGGACTCCATGATCTTGAAGGTCTCTTCCAGCCCAGTGATTCTCTGAAATGAGTCTGATTTCTGCTGGAGCTTCCCAAACCTGCCAGACCTCCTCATTCTTATCCTAACCAAGTTCTCCATGATTTGGAGAGTGAACAGACTGGTGCTTGTCCCCAGTGCCACCATGTCCCAGGAGCAG
Organism: Hypocryptadius cinnamomeus; assembly: GCA_013400635.1. Classification (NCBI taxonomy): domain Eukaryota; kingdom Metazoa; phylum Chordata; class Aves; order Passeriformes; family Zosteropidae; genus Hypocryptadius; species Hypocryptadius cinnamomeus. The sequence continues at coordinate 124,868 of VYZP01053204.1, forward strand.
GCACAGCCCACTGGGACACTCTGATGTCACCCAAAGCTGCTGTGACCTCGCTCTCAAGTCCTGCCTCCAACACCGAGTAAATCTGAGCTGCCACATCAGAGAAGTCACTGAACCTGCATTTTGGGGTCAATACAACCAACCTGAGGTCAGGATTGAACTCTGACCCCTCACTACCAACCCTCAGGCATCGCCTTCTAAAACCATCAAATGGAAAACTCAGTGGTAAAAGATATTTCCCTAAGTCAAAATTACCTTGCAACCTTTATTTTCTTACGTGAAGAATTAAGTTTACCATCATCAGATGCTCAGCCAGCAAGAGCAATTCAGCATTGCTAAATGCACGTGGAGGATCCTTGGAATGCCATGTGCCTTCCCTGTATGTCAGCACATGGAATGAGGGCATAGGAATAATGGCCCCTTTCATCTCTTGGATTCCAGTGCTGCACAAAACATTCCTCCTCCGCTGTCTTGGCACTGGTACCACCCCTCTTCCTTCCAAAAGAAGTCCCAACTTGATGGAAAAAGTAAAAACTAGACCTTCAGCATGGTTATTCCATGTCACATGCAGCACAGCACTGCTCTGTCATTAAAATTGTCACTTGGTGCAAAGCTCCTTTCCTTTCCTCAGCCCAAGTTTTACACAGATCTTGTGTTTTGGCAGCTTGGACAAAAAGCTTTTTCATCTTCAAACACAACAGAAAGAGACATTCCCAGTGCAATCCTTTAAATTAAATAAGTAACCTCTAACCCTGTCCATCTGATATTCCTGTGTCAAGCATCTGAAAGGCACAATTATGGTTTTTCTGCTTTAGGGAGGAATCAGACAGTGCCTGCCAGCTTGCACTCAGCAGAGGACACTCTAAAGAGACTGGGAAAACCCTCAAAAGGTAACTGGTTTCAGTGGTCACAAGGTGTGTGGCTTTTGTCCCACTGTTGTCCCATCATTTCTATTGATAAACACTGCTGGGATCCCCATCCCTGGAGGGATTTAATGTGCATGTGGCACTTGGGGACATGGTTTAGTGGTGGACAGGTCTTTTCTAACCTTAATTCTATGATTCTTAATGCCAAATCCTTTAATCTGCAGCCATTAGACTGTCAGTGCTGTTCCAAGGTGGCTGAAGATGAGGCTGCTGTATTATAAAACCTAGTGGGAATAGAAGATCAAAATCTTTCTAAAAAATATTTATTTATTTTGCTGCTTCTCCTGCAATCAGGAGTGGGGCATTTTCCTGTAAATGTTAACAACACAGGAGATGTGTTTATGAAATGACCTTTGAGAGAACTCCTCTCCTGGTCATGATTCATAAACAGAAAACTTAATGGATTTATTTGTATTTTAAGCAGAAGCTGAGCCAAGCAGTCACCCATTCAAGTTAGCACTGCAGTATTTTCATAATTAAGTGAAGGAAAAAAAAAAAAAAAAGCAGCTGAATGAGTCAACAGAAGTGAGGCAGCAGAGCCCTTTTGTGCTGGGCACAAAGAACACGAGGTTCAGGCTGGACCTTCCTCCAGAGGAGTTTCTGCAGCCTTGGCTGAGTGAGAAGTGCCGAGGAACCCTGGAGTCTTTTGGGCCAGGACATCACAAAGCCAGATTTAAATGGATTTCCATGTCAGCCCTAAGGAGCAACTGAGGTACATCCTGCTCTCCTCTTCCCTACCATGACTGAAATTCATCCTACAATAAAGAATTCCCTGTTTTCACACACCAGAGGCATGAAGGGGTTGGTGTCACACCATTCCCCATGTTCCCATGTTCTTCAGCCCCTCACCCTTTAACTCCAGCTCCTCTTCCAAGGCTGGTGGGGAGAAGGCTGTGATTCTAACTCTTACATTTACAAGGGGGTGTTAGCTCTGCTTTTAACTCCCACTGCTCCCGTTGGTCCAGCAGGTAATTCCATTATCCCATCTGAGGAGAAGCAGAGGAAGAGAAACAAAAGATCCCTCTCCCTCAAGTTCCCACTCTGGTGGCTTGTCCAATATTTTATTACAGTGCAACACACACCCCATATGTTTAAGTTTTGTGAGATTATTCCTCCCTGTGGAGTCAATAATTTCATTTTCTCTAATGTTAAGCATGAACCAAGCAAACTGCTGTATTTCTTCTTGCATTTGTCTTGCCAAAAGCAACTTTGTGCTTGCTCAACATCAAGCACAACTCTCCTTCATGGGGCACCAGTGATTCTGTCCCATCCTGGGAACCCTAATTTTTTTTCAGTCCATGGAAGAGCTGCCATGAAGAGCCAAGGGATGGGTGGTTGGTTTCTGAACAAGGCTGTTCTCTTTCAACAAACCAGTCACCCTCAGTGAGCTGGACTGGTCTGCTGATGAGCAATCCTATTCCAGCCACTCTGCTGAAATCCTCCCTTGCCATCATTTCCATGGAAAGCTTCTCCCTCTGGAGCTCTGTCTCAAGCCATGGGAGTCACCAGTGTGAAGCTTCACAGAAACAAAACATCTCCCTGTCAGTAAGGGCAAGAAAAAGGATGAACTGCAGTGGAAATGCTGCCTGAAGATTACAGATCTATCTCATCAATTTAGGTAGGTAAAATCCTCTTTATCTAAAGTTTCTTCCCCCTTTCTTTCCTCCTCTCCATCTAAAAAGCAACTGTCCAAAAACCCTTCAGTTTAAAACCAACTGAGTGAAGAATAATCCTTCCCAGAGCTGGGGGAGGACCAGCCTGACTCCAGCTTCCTTGATGGGAGAGATAATAGCCTGACACATGCTTTCAAGCAGTGATGAAAAGGAGAAGGCTGTGACAACATGAATTATAGTTGGTTTCCTCTTTTTTTAAGGCTCAACATTGACCTTGGCTTCCAGGAGCCCTTCTGAACTCATAAGGAAAGAAAAATGGCAAGTTAAGAAACAATAATCCATTTTATTCTCATCTATCATGTCACATTTTTATGGTTTAATACTTCAGGATGGAGTTGAGCAACTAGAAAGTGTTGCACATCCCACCCAGGAGCTGCAAAATGCCTTTTCCCAAAGATAAGGAATTCTAGCAATTTGTACAGCTGATTAGCAAGCAGTCTGCTTCATGAGATTGAAAGTGTGCTAACTGTCAGAGCAGAATAATTTGGAAGGAAAATCCACTCCTGGAGGAAATTCAATCAGATTTGCTCAGAGATGTGACATGTTAGAAGGAGTCCCCAAAGAAGATGGATTATTCAATGGAGTAGAAGTGGGACTGTTTAAAATATGTGATTGATGTAATCTGCCAAATGGTTTTTACCTTCCCACAGAATTATGTGTGTGTGCATAATAACTAGGTTTATGTAGTAAAGGTATTTATAATCAATATATTTACATTTATGTTTACATACAATTTAATATAAACATATATAACAGAATCCCAGAATGGTTTGGGTTGGAAGGGACCTTTTAAAGCTCAGCTCATTCCAACCCCCTGCCATGGGCAGGGACACCACCCAATACTAGACCAGGTTGCTCAAAATTTATTACAAATACAGAATTACAATAAATAACAATAATCTATGAATACAACAACATTTATATATATATGTACACACACTTATCCAACATCCAAATTATTCTGCCAAAATCATGTCTAGGGACATGGGAAAAAAATAAAAGCAAGCAGAATGACTCATACTTCAGGTGTATTTTTACAGCAAGCAGAAAAATTCAGTAGAAACCTCTTAAACATACATACCTTAAATTTTAAGACAGGTGGTTTTGATATGGTGGATGCCTTTAACTCATATAACCTCTCTTCTATCTCTCTCAACCTAGAAAATAGAGATCTTTCTGAGATCCAATAAAAAATGCAGCTTTAACCTCTCTGATCCAAACAGGCATTCCTGTGGGGTCCAACAGTTTTGTCTGCTGGGAAGAGAGAGTGATGGTGTCAGTATTTCCTGCAGCAGCTCAACTGATTAAGAATCAATGTCTGTTAAATCCTGTTTCTCTGGCCACAGAAGGAATCAATCAACACATGACAATCCCCCTGTTCACCACCCCAAGCATCTGCCCACCCTCCTTCCTCAGGAGTAGCTGACTCACCTCCCGTTTCCTTGGTGATTTTGCAGCCAAATCACCTGTTTTATTCTGTTCTAAACCCCCCAAACAACAACAAAGCCACAGGAAATGGTCTGGGCATTATGGAGTTCTGTATGGAATTTCTGGAGGATGGTGTCCCACCCTTTCAACTCCCATGAAAAAAAGGTTGTTCACCTGCTTTTCTAGCTGGCCTGAATTAAAAAAGCAGCTACAATGTAAAGCACACATATGGATGGGTAAAACTGTGCCCAGTCCCAGTGAATTCCAGAGGTTACAAGATGTCAGCAGTCTATTTTCCAGCATTTCACACTAAAATCCTCTCTGAAGGGAGAGCCACTCATTGTGTGCAGAAGTGCCAGTGTCAATAAATCAATAAATGACACTTGGGATTTCTGTGGAAGCACTTCAGAGGATGCCTAAGGAGCTGGAGCAGGAGTGTGAAAGTGGCTATTTCTCCCTGATTGTATGTTTGTGACATGCCTGAAGGGTCATCTTATCACTGCAACACTTCATTACATTTCTAAACTTCCCTTTTCTCAGAAATCCTGCACTGAGTCCAGCCCTGCAGCTGACAGAGACATCCTGCACCCATCCCCAGTGAGACACATTCTGATTCCCACCACAGCAGGGCTGCTGCTAAATTAATGCTTCCCAAGTACCACCAATACTCAGACTGGTTTCAGGAAGGAACCAAAGGCCTGTGATTCATGATTTGTCATCTCCCACTTGAACGACTGAGGCTGCTAATTTTAGATTCCCCAATGGGTGTCTCACAGCACCACAGTATCCCCAGCCCTGGAAGTGTCCAAGGCCAGGCTGGATGACGCTTGGGAGCAACCTGGGATGGTGGAAGGTGTCCCTGCCCATGGCAGGGGGTTGGAGCTGGATGATCTTGAAGGTCCCTTCCAACCCAAACCGCTCCATGAGCCTGTGTGGATTCAGAGCTCCAAGTTCTGTGTTTAGCATTTATCACCCAGCCCCAGCAGAAGAACACCAGCCACCAAAGATAACAGTCCTGGAGGGTTCTGGAAACACCCAGAGGGTGTTTTCCAGGGCTGTGGCTATCTCCTCTGATCCCTTGGTAAGCGGGCATTACCGTTGTTTGGTTATGTAAAGTTCCTCGAGCAAACGCCGCTCCTCGTAGCTCATCCAACTCTCCTCCAGCTCCTCCTCCTCCTTCTGCAGCAGCTGCTCATAGAGCCTGACTGGATTCCAGCCAGTCATGATGTCGTAGGTGATGACACAGCCCAGGGAGTGGGACACGATGGAGACCTTCCCTCCCTTCTCCTCGAACTCGGGGTTCCGGGAGCAGAAGAGGGAGTAGAGCCGGTTCAGCTCCTGCTGCAGCCCCTTCACCAGCTGTGTCAAGAGGGAGAGGACAGAGGGTTTAGTACCCACATCTTGTTGCTCCAGTTGATGTTCAGGAATGTTCCCATCCCACACTGACCCCCTCCTGTTAAATCAGGCTGGGAAGATGAGCTCAATCCCATGGCCAGCAGCAACTGCCTGGCTGATGGTCACTGCTCCAGAGGCTCATCCCTCCCTCCAGAGCCACCAGCAGCCACCACACAGGACACGTGGTGACCCTAAAACTGCTGCACTGCACTGCCCAAGGCACCAAATTGAAACAAACACTTCAATAAATGAAACACTTCAACACTGCAAACACTTCAAGCTGTGCTTGAAGTACTGAACAGAACCCTCTGAGGTGAGCAACACCTGGTTTTCACTGGCACACCAGTGATTGTTGGCACAGTGGCATTTATTTCCCTTGCTGGATTCTGTTCCATTTTCTGCAGCACTGAGCAGAAGAGCATTCCTCTTGTACAAAGAGGTTCAGCTCCTTTTTTAATTTAAGGAGGATGGAAGGAGCCTGAGCCACACATGACCTGGAATCACCTTGATGCCTTGAGAAGGCTGGCCTAGAGCAGAGGCTGGATGGAGTTCCAGA
>VYZP01053209.1:3776-21028 GCA_013400635.1 Hypocryptadius cinnamomeus
CACTAGGAAACTTTGTCCCACATTGTTCAGTTCTTTCCCATCACAGCAACTCCTGGAAGAAGGCAAGGCTGGCAATTCATGATTGTGCACCATCACAAAATTCATTCTAAGACTGAGAAATGTCAGGAATAACACCTGCTGCTACTGTCTAGCTAATAGCATAATCGACTAGGATGACAATGTTGGACAACCGGTACTAAGGAGTGACAAATGCTCACGTAGAATCTGACCTCCCTAAGCAGAACCTCTGACTCACTGATCAGAATAAATCACATATTATGTCTAGAGACCACAGGCAGTAGTGAAATATCTGCAGGAAGGATGTGATAAAAAGACCAAACTGGAGACAATGCCTTGATAAAACCAAGGTACAGGAGAAATCATTATAAATGTGTATACCTAGAGATAAATAAACATGTTTGTAAAATATGGCTTTGATAACTGAGATCACCTCTTGCAGCAGGAGGTGGTGATGGGGGAATCATGCCATGGGTTTCAAGAAGTCACCTTGGGAATTTGGAAAGCCTTTTTCTGACCAAATCTGTTCTTTCCAAGTTAAAAAAAAAAATCCAGGGGATCCATTTGGGAACTCATGCAGGTTAGATCCACTGCAGCAGAACAGCCTTCACTAGTACCCTAGCTGAAAATTCTGTATCTTTTGGAAGCGTCTCTTTAGTGAGCTCACAACCTGGAAAACTCAAGGTTCAATCGTAAATAACACCTGGTTAAAAAACTTACACTCCTCTTTCAAAGCAAAAAGTCAGCAAGGATTGAACATATTCTTGGGGAATCATCAACCTATGAAGATTTAAGTAATATAAAACCAGCAAACTTATGAATTACATGCATTGCTATAAAGCTAGCTCCCTAGCACTGGATGCAAAAGTATTGTAAATACTTTTTTAAATTGTCATTTTTAAATGACTCAAACTAAAATTCAGTTCTATGTATTGAAAAGAAACTATGCATTTCTGGTTTGTTTTTTTCATAAGCAATTACTCAAATTTCTTCAATCCCTGTTACAAGATATTGATTGACAGAAGTGATACAGACGTAGGCATCCAAGATGCTTTCCAAACTGGGCAACTCTAAACTAGCATACAGATGAAGTTATATGCATAAAAGTACACAAGTAGTAGAACTGATTTAAATGCTCTCTTCTGGGAGATAAGTCTTCAAACAGGGTGCTATTTGTTTTAAGTTTCACTTTTGATTGACTTTTCACTTTGTTTAGGCTCATAAATGAAAATATTCTGATTTACATATGGCTCTTTGTGCTGCCTTATGCCAATTCTTGAGCACTATCTTGACAAATAATTGTAGGCAAGCCAGTACAATTAACAGCTGATTACTGTTAAGGCAGAAGCGTAATTGTCAACTGGACTTAACACTGATTTGATACTAAGTGAAGAATTTTCTCATAAATCAAAGGCTTGGTAAAAATAAGCAACATAATGTAAGGCTGTCTGCTGATCTATTGGCAATCACTGGTGTAATAGCTTAGCTTAATTGGTGACCTATTTTTCTGAGTTTCCATCATGATGATACAAAACAGTGGTCTTTGTTTAAAGATACATACGGTACATTTTTTCTGTACATATTTTCTTTCATGCTATTGCTTTTTTGGCATGAAGGGCAGAGACTGTTCTGGCACAAGTTGTCTTTATATCATGATCAAATAAGGTACCACTAATGCCTTCGATGCATAAAATGTCCTCAAGCTTGAATACTCTCCAGTAGTCATCACACACACGCATATCTTGATAGCATAATTGTTGAAACATAAGCGTGATAGGGGCCCACCATGCTTTTGGCAACCTTTCATGCTATTACATCCCCTGAACAGGAGCAAGAAACAGGCAGATCCATGGAGGATGCTAGGCATGATACAGAAGCTTTCTTTTGGGGCTTAACGTGGCTTGTACACAGAGGGCTTTGGCAGTATGGTACATTCAGAACAATGGGAATAATGTGACATGGCACAAGCCACTGAGTAGGTTGTACCATTCACGTGCTTAGTTTAAAGAGCTGAAACTAGGGAAGCAAGAATCTGGAAGGCTAGGAAGGAAATATGTACAACATTAAGCTCTTTACGCTTTCTGTAGTGTAAGCAAAAACTTTGTCACAGCTTTTGCTTTGAAACTAGTCATGCTAAGTCTTCATTTTTTCAGTTGATCTGGATGGTTGGAGCCCAATTTAACTTAAACTGACAAAGACTTCAAACTGGATTAACATGTGAGGCAGTAGAAGGTGAAATATAGCAATAAAAAGAAAATGCTGAATTTTTCTCTTGAGTTTTTTCCTGAAATGCTCTTAAAGCTAAAGAAAGATGGAGAAGATGTATTCAACGAGTCATCAATTATGATGAAGTCAACTCTTGTCGCCAGTCTCCTTATCCAGAGAAAATAAAATCACATCCCTCTTCTTTATTTACCCGAAACTATACCTTATCAAAACACAGTCTTCAAAAATTCAAGGATGATAAAGTAAAATGATCAAGAATATGTAATCTGATCTGTTGTGAAGTGAGGAGCACACTGCAGAATGTCTAAAGGAAAGTCTTTTAAAAGCAGACTAAGAGGTCATGCCATCTGGTGAATAACTGAAAACAAGAGGAATGAATCACTCATAGAGGCTTTAGCATGCATTGTCCTACTGTTAGGATTTCTGGATTTGTTCCTTCTAGGCTGAGATCTTGTAATGCATGTGCACCTTGCTTTCAGTCAGGCACACTAAGTTCAATTCTTTCAGAAAGCCTCTGAAGCACTGCACTCATTTTGCCTGGAAAGTTTTGGACAAAAAGGAAAGTACTCTTTGAAAGTCCAGTATGATTGACAATGTTAATGACAGCGATAGAAAATCTGAAATTAGGGTGTGCATGTGTGTGTGCATTTACACGTTTGCATACTTCCTGGTGGAGAGAACAAGCATTTCTGAAAACCTGGGTAGAAAAGGCAATGGGATGACCTTTCCGAGATCCAGTTGAGTGGTTCAGCCACCATCAATTGCACAATAATGTGGAATTATGTGTGCCTAAGCATAAACACTAAAACCAACACTTCCTTAGGTGAAGTTAGTGAACAGATGGTGTACAGACCACCAATAGTCTATAGAACATCAGGCGTCTGGTATAATTTCTACATGTAAGTGTCCTTGACATTGACAAGTCAGTACATGCCACATAGCAGAACTGGGAGCTGGATTTTTATAGAGATAGCACATCATTGAAATGGTGAGAATTTTAAAAAACAGTTTGGTTATAAATAAAATCAGGATGGTTAGTATTTTTGGTAAGCGATATGCAAAAACACACATCTTGGTCTGTAGGCTATTAAAAACCTGCTTGATTCTTTGCTTAAGATTTGACAGTCATGACCACACAAGTAGTAAAACTTTATTCGTAGTTACCATCCAATACTGTCTCTTTACATTTTTTGGACTTAGGTGTACTAAACCTCTCCTTACAAGTGCTCAGAGTGTTTGTGAAATGTTGTCCTGGGGAGGACTGGCAGTGCTGCTTTAAGATTATAAGGAAGAATTACAGAATCATAGAATGGTTTGGGTTGAAAGGGACCTTAAAGTTCCAATCCCCTCCCATGGGCAGGGACACCTTCCATTGGACCATGTTGCTCAGAGCTCCACCAAGCTGACCCTAAACGCTTCCAGGGATAGGGTATCAATAACTTCCATGGGCAGCTTGTTCCAGTGTCTCACCATCCTTACAGTAAAGAATTCCTTCCTCATATCTAATCTAAATTTATTCTTGTTGAAGTTTGAAATCATTCCCCTTTTTCCTGTCACTCTGTGCTCCTGTAAAAAGTCTCTCTCCATCTTTCTTGTGGGCTTCTTTCAGGTATTGGAAGCCCCATGTAGGTTACATGAAGCCTTTTCTTTTCCAAGCTGAACAAACACAACTCTCTCAGCCTTTTCTCATAGGAGAGGTGTTCCATCCCTCTAATAATCTTTGTGTCCCTCCTCTGGACTCACTCCAACAGGCCATGTCCTTCTTATGCTGGGACCCCAGAGCGGGAGGAAGCACTGCAGGTGGGGTCTCAGCAGAGCAGATCAGAGCAGAGGGACAGAATCCCCGCCCTCACCCTGCTGCCCACACTGCTTTGGATGCAGCCCAGGACACAGTAGGATTTCTGGGCTGTCAGTGCACATGGCTGGGTCATGTCCAGCCATTCCAGCACCTCCAAGTCCTTCTGGGACTGCTCTGGATCTCTTCATCCCCCAGCCTGGGTTGATACTGCCAGCAGCACCTTGTACTTGGTCTTGCTAAAACTCATGAGATTACCATGGGCTCACTTCTCAAACTTGTACGTGTCACGTTGTACCAGGGAAAGTATGGAGAAAATATTTTCAGTTAGACTGACAATACTTTACATAGGTGATAGGTGCATCATCTGCTAAAAAAAAAAATTGTTTTGCAGAAAAATAGAAAAAATTATGAATAAACAAAGTTTCAAAAGCTGCCAGAACTATACAATGAAACGAGAATTTTATAGGATAAGGAAGTGGAACACATAAGCTTAATACTGTTCAAGACAAGTTTTTAAAAAGACTTGGTGCTTCTGTAGAAAAGAGGGCAATAATAATGATAACGGTTGGAAAATGCCTCAATGCCCGTCTACAGATAAAAGAGATACACCATGTGCTCTGAGTACAATTTGAAATTGACGAATGTTGCTATAACGCAAACACCATTTAGATCAGAAACCGGATAGCAACTACAAGGTGGTGCACATTAATAACTCTTGATTGCTTTCTTTAACTGCTGCAAACTTGAAAGAAGCCTTATCATCTTAAAAGCACAGTAGCACCTGATATGGCCTTCTCTATTACTTACTGTGTTTATAACTTGTTTTATAGATTTGAGTCCCCCAAAAGCCTGCTGCAGAAAAATAAGAGTGGCAAGAAACAGTTCTTAGAGGATGTCTGGGCTGAAGTTGATGTGCATTTTCCCTTACAGTGTTTTCCAGTGGAAGCCTTGTCCCCACATTACCCTCTATGTTCTGCGTTTTTGTTTACAAAATGAATAGTGAAGCTTGTAAAACAGCTACAAGAAGAGAACTCCATTGTAAAAATCTAGTTGTTGGCTGGGTTTTGTCATTGTGCATTTTTGATTTTTTTTCATAATTGAAGTCTCTTTTCCCACAATGCTTTCTCTAAGCAAGAAAACAACTCCAATTGATGGCCCCAGGTCAATACCATCTCCTGTTTCCTAGTTTGTCCAAACTAGTGAGTTTCTAGTTTACTTCTCAAAAGCTTGTAAATATTAGTGATTTTTAAATCAAGCTTGCTCTGCTTTCATTAACATCTTATAGAAATGGGGGAATCTTCGTTCTTTGTTTTCTTGATCAAGTGGGCAGCAGATACTGCAGGAAAAGAACTCAAGAAATATCAAGTCTGCAAATTCCTTTAGGGATGAAACATGAAGTGACATGTGACACTTCTCAGCCTGGATACACAAGGCTAAGCTCTGGGCAAGCTTCTTCCCTCACAAGACACCTCTTTGACAGGAATAAAGTTTTTGTGTTTGGCATTCTAATTTTGGAGTGACCATTCAACCACAGTTAGACACAACACAAGTAAAAATAAAGGGCATTCAAATGAAACACTTCTCTTTGGGTATTTATTTTATTGGAGTATTTTTGAACAGTATGCTTACATAAAATTAAATGCTTTATATAAATATATAAAATAGAGAAATTTAGCACAGAACTTGAACATCATTAATATAGTATACAACCTAAAACTCTAATCTGAATCAGTGCCTTAACACTATTGGTATTTCACAGGTCACATTACTGCTAAAGAATGTTTTACGCCATGAATATTTTTTTCCATTCCTGCATTTACCATTGCAATTGGTGCAAAAACACTTGTAGGCTGACAAAAACTGAGATAAGCAATGCAGGAGCTGAGGAGAATATGGCTATTCCCTAATGACAGGCTTTCAAACTCACACAAATTTCCAGTGTGGGACATTCTCCATATAGACAATTCATACCTGTTTGTTTTTGTTTGAAGCCTAAAATGACCAAGAAGAACCAGACTAAGAAACTTAACTTCCTAATGTCAAAATATTAAATCTGGTATTTGATACTTAAGGTGCTTAACTGTGAATTAAATATTTGTTTTATTAAAGTGTTAAGTAACTTTGTCATAATGTCATTTTCCTATATTTGTCTCTTTCTTTTAACTTACCCTTTAATAAACATTGCATCCTGAACATTAGCATGAACCCTATGTATTACTATAATTGTATGAATCATGCAAAGGATATGAGCATTTTTGGCTCTTGAAGGACTTTCTGTAAGGGCCAACTTCGTTGCTGATTACAACTTCTTCTCAATCACTTCCAGAGTGATGAAAGGCTCCTGTAGTGGGGGACGTGGCTCAGGGCATCCATGTACTAAGAAAAAAGCAAACCAAGTATCTCTTGCAATTCAGCAGATTGAGGGGAGAAAGGAAGGGACAAACTTGAGTGATACATCCTTCAAAAGTGTTCAAATTAACCTTGCCTTTTTAGTGCCCACTTACAATTTGTACAGTGTGCTGGAAGAGCAACTAACTGGAAATGAAAAGTCAGAGTGTTCAACAACTGATGAAAAGCCTTCTAAAGCTTTTTCCAGAGTTGCACAGCAATTTGGAGTCCTTTTTCAAATTTGGAAAACAAGTAAGCTCAAGCACTTCTTGTTCTCTAGTCACTGAAAGCTGGAATGATAGCTTCCTATTATTTTCTTTACTTGTTATATTAACACTTTCCATGCATGTACCAAATTTTCTCATATTCCTGCACAGGTTGGTTTTTTTTCTTGGCAGATATACAATATCCTATTCCCATCCCTAGGTCAACTCACTGCTTGCTAGGGAACAGCAGCATTTGTTCCATTCATGCTTTTTGCTAAGTGGATGGTACCAGTTAGAAAGAAATTAATGTTGCAACCACTTCTGCCAGTGGGATGCTAATTTGGAACTCTTTCCTGTGCCTGCTGTCTGAAAGAAAAACATTAAAAAAATCTTTTCAGTCAAACAAATCTCTTCTCTCTAAGAGAAATTAGGGCAGGCATGGTTGCAGAAAAGCTTTTTCATCAAGCTGTACAACTTCAGAAAAATACAAATCTTGGAAACCTTGCAGATGACTTCCTCATCATCTGACTGATAAACTAACAGAATCTGTCAGGATTCCCATAAGACTCGAGGGAAAGATATGAAGCTGTGCCAGGGGAGGTTTAGGTTGGGCATTAAGAAAAGGTTCTTCTCCCAGAGGCTGGTTGGGCACTGGAACAGGCTCCCTAGGGAAGTGTTCATAACCCACAGCCGGCTGGAGTTGAAGAAGTGTTTGGACAATGTTCTCAGGCACATGTGGGATTCTCAGGGTGGTCCTGCGCAGGATCCTAGGATGATCACTTCCAACTCAGGATATTCTATGATTCTACAAACCACATTTCTCTTGAACTTACCTTCAACACTTACCAAAGGTTCAGGAATTTAATTCCTGAAGCTGTACTTCTGCATTTCAAGTGTGCTAACGATTTACCATTTATCACAAGCATTTGAGATGTGTTACTCAAATTCATCAATCTGTGCAACTGCTATGATTCCTTCTCTGACACTCTCTCCTCAACCTCAACTGGACGCAAAATACTGCCTTAGCATGAAAAGCAGGACGGTGATGGGCACATCATAACCTTCCTATCGTGAGCTGCTTGCTTATTTGATATTAATTGAACCGATCCACAGCATAAAATCTTTTGAAGTGTCCTCCTGATAACAGAAGAAAAAATATCCACAACACAGACAGCAATGTAACGGAAACCTTTCAAAGGCACCTTTTAAAAAGAAATCTACGCATCCCTTTTTCCCTGTGCCTCCCAGAGGTAAGCCAGGCTCCTTCCGACCGCGGGCAGGGATCTCTTCCCGAGCACGGCTCCTCGGAAGCCGGCGGCCCTTGGCGCCCGGGGAGCGGCAGGCAGGAGCACGGGGCACGAGTCGCTTCCCACGCCCCCGCCCCCGGGGCGGACGGATTGGATTTGCTTAGGTTTTTTTTTTTTTTTTTTTCGGACCTCCACTCCGACCTCCGCACACCGGCGAGCTGGCAGTAGGGCGAAGGCCAGCCGGAAGCACCTAAAAAAACCCCCCAACCAAACAAAAAGAAACCCCAAACCCGAACAACAAACCCACAGNCGGACTCCCTGCATGCACACGCCGCCTCCTAGGTGGCTGCGGGGGGTGGGCGCTCCCGGAGCTGCCATTCCGCACATACCTTCATGTCCCTGCGCTCGCTGCGGCCGCCCGCCGCCGCCCCGAATTGCTCGCCCGCTCCGGCTGCCGCCCTGACGGCCGCTCCCGCCCGGAGGNAAACCACATTTCTCTTGAACTTACCTTCAACACTTACCAAAGGTTCAGGAATTTAATTCCTGAAGCTGTACTTCTGCATTTCAAGTGTGCTAACGATTTACCATTTATCACAAGCATTTGAGATGTGTTACTCAAATTCATCAATCTGTGCAACTGCTATGATTCCTTCTCTGACACTCTCTCCTCAACCTCAACTGGACGCAAAATACTGCCTTAGCATGAAAAGCAGGACGGTGATGGGCACATCATAACCTTCCTATCGTGAGCTGCTTGCTTATTTGATATTAATTGAACCGATCCACAGCATAAAATCTTTTGAAGTGTCCTCCTGATAACAGAAGAAAAAATATCCACAACACAGACAGCAATGTAACGGAAACCTTTCAAAGGCACCTTTTAAAAAGAAATCTACGCATCCCTTTTTCCCTGTGCCTCCCAGAGGTAAGCCAGGCTCCTTCCGACCGCGGGCAGGGATCTCTTCCCGAGCACGGCTCCTCGGAAGCCGGCGGCCCTTGGCGCCCGGGGAGCGGCAGGCAGGAGCACGGGGCACGAGTCGCTTCCCACGCCCCCGCCCCCGGGGCGGACGGATTGGATTTGCTTAGGTTTTTTTTTTTTTTTCTTTCGGACCTCCACTCCGACCTCCGCACACCGGCGAGCTGGCAGTAGGGCGAAGGCCAGCCGGAAGCACCTAAAAAAACCCCCCAACCAAACAAAAAGAAACCCCAAACCCGAACAACAAACCCACAGCTCCCAGGGGGCGGTGGCACCGCCGGGAAGCCCCGGCCGCCGCGGCCCAGCCACGACGTGCGGGCCCGGCGGGAGCGCTGACGGCCTGCGCCGCCCAGCCCCGCCCCATCCCGACCGGTGCCGGACGCAGCCGGAGACTCCCGAGCTCCCCCCACTCCCGGCTCCACCACCCTTGTTCCTCGGGCGGGGACTCGCTTCCTTTCCCGACTCCNGTCGGCGGCGGGTCTCGCCCGGTGGAGCCACCGCCGCCGGCACACGCAGCAGCAGCAGCAGCCATGAGCAGCGCCGCTACCGCCACCTCCGCCGCCACCACGGCCGGCAGCGGCGCGGGGGAAGGGGCAGAGGAGGCGGCCAAGGACTCGGCGGACATCGCGGCGTTCTTCCGATCCGGTGAGTGCGCTCCTGTCCTGGGGGAACGGGGAAGAAGGGCCGGCGGCGAGACCGCGGCTGGAAGTAGAGGCGAAAGGTGGCCCTGCGGAAGCGACGTCTTCCCCCTGGAGCCGAGAAAGGAGGAGAGGGCAGCTGGCTTTGTCAGGTGGCCTCGGGGAAGGCTCGCCCGTCTCTCGCCGCCGGGGCCGCCTCGGCACTGCCCGTGCGTTCCTCGGGCAGGCGGCGGGGAAGAGAGCCGAGTCCCCCCGTCCCGTGCCGGGGACAGCGGGGCTTAGGCACAGCAACTCGCGGGCGGGACACCACCCTCGCCGGCAGAACCGAGGCGTGAAAACGGGGGCGGTGGCGGAGCGGCCCGGCCGGGAGGGTGCGGGGCTGCTGCCGCCCCGGGGCGGTGTCGCCGGTGACAGGTGCGATTCTGCCTCCCATGCCGGCCCGGTAGCGGGCGCGTCACCGGAGCCGGGTGGTACCACCCAGCGCCGGGCGGACCCGAATCCCCCGAAAATGTCGTGCCGGGGGTTGCGGGCCGGGAGGCGGATGGAGAAGCTCCTCCGATCCGGGAAGCCCCAGGTGTCGGAGGGGCGGATAGGGCGAGCGGGGCCGCAGGGCTGCGGGGAGCCGGTTGCGCCGGCCGGGCCCCCCGGGGACGCTGCCGAGCAGGCAAGGATGACACCGCTATAAAAGGCAGCGCTCCTCCGGTGCTGTGCTACTGGGTGGCGGCACAGGGCAGGGATGGGAGAAGCGGCATGGAAAGTGCATGTTCTAAGGAGAACCGAAAGAGGCAGACAAAAAGCGAAGCCCGTGTTAAGGGGGTGTCGCTGCCTCGGCTGAGACGGGGGAGCAGCGGCTCTCGGGCGCTGCCGGGCTGGGAAGCCGGGCTCGGCGCGGAGGATCGGGAGGGGAAGGGGGGGAGCCTGTTGACAGGCTGCCGGGATAAAAAAAAATGGAGTCTGCCTTCTCCCTCGGTGTTTACTCTCGGCACGCAGTCGGGCGGGGAGGACGGCTGCGCCCGCCGCCGAGACACTGTCCCCCGGGGGATAGCGGCGGGGAAGGCAGGACTGCCCGGGCCGCACGGACCGCCGGCAGCGGAGACGGAGCCCTGCCGGCAAGCCTGGGCGGCGGCGGCTACAGAGCCTCCCCCCGGTGCCGGCTGCCCTCCCCCGAGCGGCGGCGGCTCCTCCCCTCCGTCCGCTCCGCCGGCGGCTCCGCGCCCCCCAGGGCACCCCCCGGCCATCGCTCCGAGCGGAGCGGCCGGGCCGGGCTGGGCTGGGCTGGGCACTTGATCCTTTTGGATGCCTAAAAAGGAGCGGCGAGCAAGGGAAATGCAGACTCACCGCAGGAAAGATGAGGGGGTTGGCCGCTTTCGTGTGTAAAAAATAATGATGGCAGTAGTAATAATAGTAGTAAAAGCTGTGTTCACTGGGTTTTTAAGGAAAGTCCGCGAGGGAAGTGGGAAGCGGCGTATCAGTGCTACTTGCGGTCGGTGGTGCTGCTCAGTGTGTTTGGTTTCCCGAGGGTGAAGGAGGAGGTGTGATTCGTAGCAGGCATCCTTGAAGCAGGGCTGGGAGCTGCATTTGCGTGGATAGAGGGTCCGAACAGGGGGCTGTGTCCCCTCTGGAGGGCTTGATGCTCCCGAGGCAACTTGCTTCACATGAGAGCCATTGAGTGTGAAACTCCTTGTCAGGGTGCTGGCCTTGGTGGGTTTTATCGTGGAAAAAGGACTGAGCTTTATGGTTCCCAGGAAAAAATCACGATGAAAGCAAAATGACAGATTAGAGCAGTAGGCTTACACACAGTAGTCTGCCTAGTGTAGTTACAAATGGGTGCTTGTGTAGTAATCTTGCAGTTTTGGAAGACCGTGCCAGCTGTATTAATAATCAACTTCCACATTTATGTGTGGGTTGAGGGATGCTACAGCTGTTAAGCTCATAAGTGGTGCAGTGATGACTTCTGATGCTGATAACTTCTGATAACAGGGAAGTTGCACTGAGCTCAGTCTTGCAGCATCTGAAAATCTTAAAGCAGTAGAAGGGCATGCTTGTCAAAAAAACTCTTAGAGCATATTTAACAACTGGTATTCTTATTTCCATGTTTGCATATGAAGGTTATCTGGTTCAGCCTGGGCTCTAACATACACTGGAAAATGTTCTGGCATCTCTTGTGGGTGTTTGGCATTGAGAAGAGCTCTTTGAATTCCTCCTCTGTGCACGATCCACTCTTCTATAAGGAGAGGGTCTATTAAGAGATCTCCGGTGCTTCCCTTTGTTTGAACAAGAGGCACTTTTTTTTTTCAGTGGAACACAAAGGGCGCAGAGATCAATGGACAAGGAAAAAGCTTCGTTTGGTGTACTTAGGAGCAGACAAAATATTTTTCTCTTTACAGAGTTTACAATGACAAATGCTTCCTTTTTCCCGTCACTTGCAGAGAATATTAGCAAAACTCCACTGTTACTTAAAAGAGAAAATGAGTAAAAATGTTGCAGTGTTTTCCAGGAGGAGAAAAAAAAACCAAACCAACAACAAAAAGCCTGCCTAACCAATCAGTTCTAATCTTGGGTTGTTTAAATTGGTCAGTTGAGCTGCCAAGTGGGGTTATTGGCTTTCCTCCTGTCCTTTTGTAAGACTAAGCTTGAAGTAGAATTAAAGTAGCCTGAAGAATGGAGTTTCATTATTTGGAAGATTTTGTTGGGATATTGAACAGCAGCTAGGTTCACATCACTTGAAATGTGCACATTTCCAGCTTGCACTTTGGTTATGTAAATGTAAACGCACTCTTGAGTTGTTGGGGAAATAAAGTTGCAGTTGAAATGTGAGGAAAGCAGCTGAACTGGAAGTGAGGTGGTGGTAGTAGGAACACATAAAGACTGCGTGTCTTGAATGTAAATGAGGGATCTCTTTATTGGAATTGGAAGAAATTGAGGCAGCTTACTTTCTGTTACATATTTGGGATCTAAATGCCATTATTTGAAATTGAAAAGAGTACCTTGTTAGGTCTGTCATCTTTGTGGCAGGATTAATAGTAAAAGAAGCAGAGTTGAGGGCCAGGCAAAGTGATTACATTTTCGAGGAGAAGACACAGTGGTTGTAGGAAATGCCTGTCCTATGTACAAGTTGGAGATTAGAAATGACTGTGTAAACTGACAGAAGGATATGTTTTGAACTATAAATGTATAGACCATTAACTCTTTTTTAAATTAAAAAAGTGCACTGTTGTGACTTGAAAGGACTGGTGAAATATCTTGGAATTATGAAAAAATATTGTTACCGTACAAAAACCCAGTAGCACAGAGTCTAAGTGGCTGTGTAGAGTGGTGTTAGTATATGTGTTAACTTTTCATAAAAATTAGATCTTGTATACTTATTAAGATAAAACTTTTCAAAATGTGTTCTAAGTTTCAACCTAAAATTCTGTGTGTCTGAAAACAGCTGACATGAGCAAAGTTGAATTTGAGGGAGTGCCATCAAATCATGGCTCACAGGGCAGTAACCATACAGAGATTTCCTTTGGTTGTTGTGGTTTAATCTTCATCTTTGCAGCTGTGAGTCCTGAATACTTTGGTAAGAGGACTCAACTGACATCTTCAGGATGCAAGAATGAGGGCTGTCTGTTAAGTTTAAATAGTGTTACTATAAGAGTGTTTTTCAAACCAAGGTATTTTTGCTAGTTGAAGTTCATGAATTTAGTTTTTAGGCATAAAGAACAAAACATTTTTCATCAAAGTAAAAGACATGTTGATCAAACTTCTAGTAATTAAAGCTACCTTTCTGGTATGATGGAGATATCTGTGAATACAAAAGGTTGCAGAGAAAAAGGCTTGTAAGCACTTCAGTCAACCCTTGGCTAGACAGTGTAGGCAGTGCCTTTATAAATTACTCTGATAAGTCTTCATGGAAAAAAACCGACTGACTGATAATGCTTCACAGTTGTGAAATGAAAGTGGATGTAGTTATTTCCTGTAAGATACGTTTTTTATGA
The DNA here is from genome assembly GCA_013400635.1 of Hypocryptadius cinnamomeus. Classification (NCBI taxonomy): domain Eukaryota; kingdom Metazoa; phylum Chordata; class Aves; order Passeriformes; family Zosteropidae; genus Hypocryptadius; species Hypocryptadius cinnamomeus. The sequence continues at coordinate 17,254 of VYZP01053209.1, forward strand.
GTGGCCTCTACAAACTGCAGTAACTTCATTCATATATGGACAAACAATACAGTTTTCAAAGCCTTTGAGGAGATTAGTGTTGTCACCACCTGTTTATGTGAACGCTTGCCACATGCCTGGAAGGAACACAATTTACATATTGAGCAATGGGAAGGGACCAGTTGGAGGAACAAAAGTGTTTGAAAAGCAGAGGAAAAACAAGGGCCCCCAAAAGTCTTGTCATTAAGGTGCATAACTATCCAGGCTTTGCCAGGTCAAATCTGAAGGTGATTGTTAATTGTACTTCATCCCTTAATTCATGAAAACAAAAAAGTGGAGGATTTTCCATCTAAAACCTAATCTACACAGGTGGCAGCAGTCCTTTCTCAGGAGAAGAAGTAAGTCTGCGATGAATGTGGGTCTGGAGGAAGTGGTTGTTCCAAGTAGAGAGTTCAGTGTGCCACCTCCCTCAAGGTGAAGTTAGAGAGCAGGCTGGTAGCCAGAATAGCTTTAAATAGCATCTGGTTCTAATGTTGTACGCTTAGTGTATCCTGCTTGTGCATGTGTTTATTAATGTAAGCATAGTGATAAGAGAATTTAAAACTTCGGTTTGAGATATGTGTGTTTAGGTACCAAAATTAACATGTGAGTATTTTAGACAAACAGAATGCTGAGATTTGTTGTGGTTGTGGACATTTGAAGACTTCTGCAAGTACTAGTAACTTGAGACTTTGATCAGTCTGGGTTTGGCTAAGTCTGCCGATAGCAACCTATGCTGATAGTTGCTTGAATAGTTGAGACCTTAGAAGTAGTATTAATGAGTGTCATGAAAATATGATTGATTTTCTTTTTTTTCTTCTAAATAATGATCTTATTGTTTGCTTAGTTTTCATGAAAATCTCTTAATACTGTAAAGGTAAAAGCCAGCATTTAAGAGTGTGTTATTTTAAGTTTACAAGGAGGACTTATGTTTTATTTCTTTCTGATTATATTGCTTTATATACTGTTGCCTTGCTCACCTTGTATTAGTGTTCTGTGTGATAGTGGCTGGGATAATTCACTGCATGTAGTAGACAGCATTGAAAATGCTATCATAGTAAGGAAAGGAGAGAGGGTTGGGAACAATTGCGTGGAAAAGGCAAGCATATTATTAAAAGGCAGCAGGTTTTTTCAAGAATATTACTAACAAAAACACACTATCATTTAGATCATGGGCAAACTAGCTTTCAAGGTAGGCACCATATGTGAAAAACAAGCCAAACTTCCATCTGAAAACCATGAAGCAAACACAGCATCTATAAAGTTAGGATAGGTGAATCTTCTTTGGAAGGCACTATCTCCCTGTGATGTGTAGTAGCTAACTTACGGAGGAGGTAATCAGAGTTGTTGTTGCTTACTTGGCTTTCCAGTTGGAGCAGCTACAGAGTTGTTACGAGTGTCTAACAGAAATAATCTAATAGTGTAGCCAAAAATGAAGTTTTGCCAAGCAGCACTGGTGGTAGCTCACATGACAGCTCCCTGCTGTCCTCAAGTACTGGTTCTTGGCCATGTGGCTGTCAGGAGCTGAGGTGTGTTTTAAGAATTGGTGAGCATGCAGAGGATGTAAAGTATGAAACAAGTTGTCCATTCTTTCATGTAACTTAGAGTGATGACAGCATTTGTATTAAATAAATGAACACAACAAAAATTCACAGTGTTGTGTAAACTTTTCGAGAATCTGTTACTTTGTGCTTTGAGTTGCGTTAGTAAATGAGAAGGTTGCAGCAGTATTGCTGTCATTAGTGCTGGTTGACCTGGGCTGAAGAAGTGGGCTCTTTTGTGGATCTTTGGTCCAATTCCAGAAATATCCATTTTAATAAGATGGTTGAAGCAGGATGGTGTATATGTGTGTGTAAATGATATTTTGAAAAATACCACAGAAAAATGCCACAACTTGATAGTTTCTGATGAGCATGTGCAGAGCAAAAATAACTGCAGAAACAATGAAGTTACAATGGAGAAGTTAGGCTGGGAAATAGCATTGTTGAATTGACATTCCCTGGAACAATGAAGATGAGGATAGAGAGCTTCAGTGTGAAATGCAGCAGCTGTTGTGCAATTTGGCTTAGTGTGAAACAGCCCAGCTTCTCTGCGGATAGACAAGGATAGATCAAGTTAGAGGTTAGATTGTGTTTGAAACAGTTCGAGGCAGAAGTCATGAATATTTCTAAGAGAGGACGGAGGACAATTACTGGTAACATCTTTGATAGCTGACAGATGATAACCTAAATGCACATTTGGAGTGTAAGGTGAACAGGAGTTAGAGAAAAGCCAGGTCCCTTCTTGGAAGGAGTATTTTTCAGCTGGCATGAAGTGCTGATGTGCTCAGAAAGGAGCTGACAGAAGTAGGAAGAGACTTGGTAGAGCTGAGGCTTTCATCAGCTGCAGAGTTCAGTCACTGTGTAGAAGATGGGTAGTAATGTTTGTTACAGAAGTGGTGTGTCTCCAGTTAAATGTGTCCCACAGCAACCTAACAGAAACAGGTGTGAATTTCAACCTAAAATACCACATGACTTCCAAAAGCTTTTGCATGTAAAATCACTTTCTAGGTAAATCAAATCTAAAGAAAGACTGGAAAGACTTTCCTTACCCAAATATACAGAGAAAATATTAATGTTTCCCTACTCCTTTTCAATTGAAAATAAAAACTAAAATAATCCTAGTGTCAAAAAATACTTAGATGCAGACTGCGAGGTCAGTTTAATAGGGTGAAACTGCTTAGTGATTTTTGGTCCGCATCTTGAAGAAGGAGGTAAAATCACTGAAATAGCTGTTCATGGTCAGCAAAAGTGTTAAAATAGTAAAGACACATAAAAATTTTGGAAATCCAGTGGTGGCTGAAGGAAAGTGGGTGATAATTTTAAAGAGAACAGGGGAAACAATTTTTTCTGCTTGATATTGGTAACAACCAAATTTAATCTTAGAAAAAAGAGGTAAAAAAACCCCATGAAAGTCACAGCAGGCTATTTTAATTTAATGACTAAGATGGTTACATCTATTTGTTGTTTTCATGAAGAAATTTGCCTGATTTGGAGAAGGATCTTTGTTTAACTTAACATTTTTCTCGGTGCAGTAAAATCGAAAAGTAGACTACTGGTGAAGTAATACTGATGATCTGCAAAGCTGAGTCATATTCCTTCAGGAAGGATACTGCTGTTTTGAGAAAACAGATCACTTACCCAATAGTGAGGAGGAGGAATTGAAATGACAGGGAACAACTCAAGTGCTTTTAGCAGTAGACACTACAGTACATTAAAGCATCTGATTTTCAGCCTCTAGAGTAGGCTGTTGTATGGATACACAAAGAGGAGGGTCATATATGGGTTGTGTCCACAAAGTTTCACACAACAGTCTGAGTGACAAGATTGTGCTTTAAAGATACAAAGCCCGTTCCAGTGGTTTCTCTGCCAAATAGCTGCTCCAAGTCATCTGAAATACCCGAATTGTGCATTTGTTTAAAAAATAGGGTTGTTTTTCAAGGCTGTTGAGTGGAGTCTTCTGAAATCATTTAGCCAAGTGTGTTTAATCTCCTGTGCTACTGCCTTGCAGAAGTGGCAGTAGCACTGTTTAATATACACAACTGCAAATATGTAACAGGTTTTCCTACTGAGCAGTACTGAACTGTGTCTTTTGCTGGTACTTCTGAATATGATGTTTTGTAATCTGGACCTTACTGAAGAACTGAAATTGGCATTAGTGTTTTAGAATTATGATGGGAAGAGAAAACAATCTTTACAGGGAGATGACAATTTTTTTT
>VYZP01053210.1:0-10256 GCA_013400635.1 Hypocryptadius cinnamomeus
TTAACTTTAAGGTCCTTTCCAACCCAAACCACCCCAGGATTCCATGAGGACTGGGGGAAGTGCGTTACTCTACCTGAGAATGAAGCTGGCAGTCAGATCCCCCTTTTCCCCAAATTGCCTTTGGTCTGCACTTCCAGCTCACTGACTCCAGGCTGAGTGGGCTGGCTTGGGAGATGGAGGTTGATAAAATCACCAGTCTGGGACAGATGGTGTGGCAAACCCACAGCCTGGCTTGGCCTTTGCTGGTGGAGAATAAATGTGAAATCTCTGATTGCTATCAAATATTGGCATTCAGGAGCCTTCACACAAGGTCACGAGCCAGTGAATTTTTGATGTGCTGGCTCTGCAAATGCTGGAGATGCTTTTGTTCTCCTCCACTCAAAAGGGATACACAGAAATGAAGAAATAAATATACAGATAGGTGCAGCCAGATCAGGGCTTCTGTAACAGCCAGAAGTCTGTGGGAGGTATAAAAGATAAATGGATTTTGATTCTTGGTTCTGGCAGAGGTAAACCACAATGATAAAAATTTCATGCCCTTAAATCAGGAAAGATGTGAGAAAGGTGAGAAAGCAGCAGTCACTATTTCTGACAGTAACAGCTCCAAGGCAGGGGAAGCAGAATATTCCTTGGCACAGAGCACAGTGGTTGGAGGGTGGAACTCATGGCTGGAACATGGATACCCAGCACAAGATGGATTAACAGGAAAAGGACAGATGACTTTAAGCTAGAGGAGGGTAAGTTTAGATTGGATTATAGGAAGAAATTCTTCCCTGTGAGAGAGGTGAGGCCCCAGCAGAGATTGCCCAGAGAAGCTGTGGCTGCCCCTGGATCCCTGGCACTGTCCAAGACCAGGTTGGACAGGGCTTGGAACAGCCTGGGATAGTGAAAGTTCCCTGCCCATGGCAAAGGGTGGGACTGGATGAGCTTTAAGGTGCTTTCCAACCCAAAACATTCTGGGATTCAAAAGGTGACTGGACAAACTTTTAAAAAACTAATCTTGACACAAAAATACCTCTTCCAGTTTCTCTGGGTCACGGATGCCTGGGGGCACAGGGTGTATAACAGGATTCCTGCAGAAATCCTTTTTTTTGATCGTATTCTTGGGACTGACACATTCTACATCTCTTAAAAGCCCAAATACTACATCAAGCATCATTGATTTTCCATTTTCACTCTTTCTGGGGAAGGATTTCTGTGTGGAGCCAGAGGGCTTCCCATGTCAGAGGAAACCACTTGCTTCCTCCTCCCAATTTCGTGTGTATCCCGAGGTATCCCTGGGGCTCAGAGGTGCAGTGGGACATCAGTGCCTCAAACAACTGGAAAAGCACAAAAAGAGAGATTGACTGGGTGATCCATCATGTGTTGGATGTGGAAGCTCTCTATGGAAGCATTCTTACCTCAAACCTTCTTTCATGACCTAGAGAACCTTAGGAGTGCTGGGTATGAGAGATCCCTGTCCTTCCCCTCCTCTGCTCTAGAGAGGTTTCTGACAGTGAGATTTGTCCCTCTGCATCGCTGGCCCAGCCTTGTGACCTGCTGGTTGTTTGGGAATCTGACCAGGAGTCCAAATTAACATGTCAGAGCTTCCTCAAGGGTTAAAATGCAGGAAAGGAGACTGGAACAAGCTTCTAAAACGGGCAAAAAGCTCTTGGTGCAATGGAGCAACTCAGGGCTGGCTGGAGGAGTGCAGGGAAATCCCAGAGGGACCCCAGAGCTGGCATTGAGTGTTGAGGGCTCCAGGACAAGATCCAGGCAGGGATTAAGTGCAAGGTTTGGTTTTGAGTGCTGGCCCAGCTCTGAATATGAATTTGTTCTTTATGTCCTGGGGACAGCTTAGATCCAGACATTAAAACCCTTTATTGCTTGGTCTGCCTTGATGGCACAAGTGAAAAGGTCTTTGGCACGGGCAGGGATTTTTGTCCCTCTGCAGAGCAGCCCAGGAATGTGGGAGAAGGGCCAGGCTGGAGCTGAAGGGTCCCTGACTGCATTCCTGGCCCTTGCAGACCCTTGTGAGTTGTAGGGCACCAGGGAAGGGACAGGTTTGGTGCATCAGTGCTTCTTGCTTGGCCTGACCTGGGCTCTGGTCTCCAGGAGGAACAGATGGGTTTATGAGCTCTCTGATGGTTCTTTTTTCCTCTAAAAATCCCAGCTTCTGTGTCTAGGATCCCAGGAGCATTGGGATCATAGGAAAATCCCAGCTTTTAGTGAAGAACAGTTCAGCCCTCATGTGAGGTGGCCAAGGTTCAGGGCTATGGGTTTCATGTTGGCCATTCTCTGAAGTACAGAGAAATAAAGTTCAGATTGCAGGAGTTCCCAAAATCCTCCAGGGTTCTGGAGTGAGGACTTGCTCAGGGTGAGGCTGTCAGGTGTGGCTGGGTCCCTCAGGTCTGTGGAACCACTGGCCATCCATCCCTCAAGCTCCAGAGTTTTCTTTCAAGCTGTTCAACAGTGGAGACAAGTGAAACAGCCCAGCTCCCTCTGCCTGAGATCGGCCATGGGCAGAGAGACAGACAAGTGTGGTCATTTCTGTCCCATCCAACAGTGGGATCTGAGCAGTGAAAAGCCTGGTTTGAGCAGGGGAGGAAGGAAAGCCTCCTTGGAGGGTGAGGGAATTGGAGACACTAAGCAGGAGCTGCAGTCTGTGGATGCCCTGACAAGGAGAGCAATCCCTGGTGCCAGGCTGTGGGTGTCCTCCTGGATCAGCCAGCTTCTCCTGCCTGGGTCCTGGCTTTGCTTCTCTCCTCTTCAGGATGATCCTCCAAGACCCCACATCACAGCACATCTCCTGCCATTCTACTGGAGATGGAGGGGGAGAAATCAAGGATCAGAGATGGGGGCCTGCATCTGCTTCTTCTTTTGTGGATCCGCAGCCCCTGCATTGGAGATTTCTGTTGGGTGCCCTCCTCCAGTGACTTCTCCATTCACTTTTCAGCCTGTGACTGTTGCACCCTTTTCTTTGTCATTACTTGTCCTCCACCTTCAGCTCTCTTTCTCTCTGCTGCTTCTTTGCCCTCTGTCCTCTCTCCAGTGTGGAAGGGCTGGATGGTTTGTTCAGGTTTGGCCAAGGCCAGGGATTCTCTTCCTTGGAGCTTGCTCAGCACATCTCTGCAGGGAATCTCTGTTTAGCTACATCTCTTCCCATTAAAAAATCCCCACTTTGCCTCCCTTTCTTTCTGGAAACATCCACCTCACATCACAGATCTTCCTGGATAAAGCAGTAGAAAGTTGTATGAAAGCAGGTCTGGTGTGTCAGGATCCCTGGCCAATGCTCCCTGGGACAGTTCAGGGAAAAGGCTCCAGCCCTGCCTCTTGCCACAGGAGAAGGAGCACATCCCTCGGTGTCAGAGCACCATTTCTATGTCCAGCTTTGCTTTGGAAGGGCTTTGCTGACCTTGTGTCACTCCCTGCAATGCTGTTTGGATTGATGGGAACTCAGTCTACCCAGGGAGTGCTGTGAGGCCCTGGTTTAAGTTTGGGGAGCCTGGGGGTGTTCCAGCCCCTGAAGCCAGAGCTGAGGTGTCACAGTTTTTGCTGGATAAATGAGCCTGGTGCTTCCAAGCATGTCCCAGATAAAGGCATGACCCTTCTCACTTCCCCAAGCCGTGGTCTGAGAGCACTGGGGAGCAGGAACAGGAGTTTGGGAGCTCAGAGATCTCTCAGGATGAGCTGGGCACAGGTATCCAAACCTCCTTCCTGTGCCAACATCTACCCATGGGCTTCTGAGGAACTGAAGAGCCAAGGTAGCTGTCTGTGCTCCCATTCCAAAAAACTCCTTGCAGGGAAGATCTTTTCCTAGCTCAGATACCAAATCCCAAGAAGGTCCCAGAGGGAAGGGAGGGGTGACAGTGAGGTGGCAGTGAGGTAGTGGGGGAGATGTGGCAGGGAATTCTCTTGTCCATCAGGGCATTGGCTCCTGTGATGTGCTCGTGGGGTCCTCCCACAGGACATGATGTGGCAGCATCTGTTGGAAAATGTCCTTCCCTGGAAGATTAGTGGAGGAGCTGCCAATGGCACAGGGAAGGTTTGCAGGGAGAGAAGGCTTTGCCAGGCTCTGACCTCGTGGTCATGGCTCTGGAAGGAATTGCAGCGTGGGATGGGGAAATGGGGTGAGTCCTTCAGCCACCTAAAGACAAGGGTGTCAACACTGTGTCCTGTCCTCCCCTGCCACCAGTCCCAGGATCCATCAGCTGGGCTCCAGGGTGTCCCCAGCCCTGGCTTCCTGCTCTTTCTGTGTGTTGGCCATGACCCTGAGGACAATAGAACACTTTTCATGACAGTATTTGTATTTTTTTTAATTGTGAATGGGGAGATCATGTGCAGGTCCTTGTTACACAGGGATGTGTCTTCCATTCAGCCCAGGGCTTCCCTGGCTTTGTCAGATGTCTTTCAATGTTACTGAGAATAAATAAATAAATAAATAAATCAGATGTATTTATAAAGGAAACAGAAACCTGCTGCTCCAATGCCTTTGTAGGAGTATTTTTAACAAAACATTTTTTCAAAATAAATGTGAATTGTAAAGTTTGAAGCATTTGCTTGTGGCTTTCCTTTCTAGATGCTTTATCCAACTTTTCCCCTTTCCAATAATCCTGCTTGGGTGTAAATATGAAAGTAAAGAAACTAGAGATATTGATTACTTAAAAGGGAGAAAACATGCCCAGAACTTGTTTAGTGCCTGCTAAATGACTGCAAGATAAACAGATACCATTGTTACCTTGCTTAAACCACTTAATCTGAATAATTAACCCTCAAGTGTAGCAATAAATTATCCACTCTGTTTGTCACTAACTTGTTCTTTAGTTAAAATATGCTGCAAATTTATATGTGCACGTGTTTGAGTATTTTAGCTTAGAACTTCAGTGGTGATTTTCCTTTACTTCATTATTCATGGAGGTATCAATGCCCAATGGATTGACAAGCAATTGTAAAGAGGAGAAGGAAATTCAAGGAATTTCAGTGTCTAAGCAACCAACCCCCAGCTTGAACTCTGTGTTGGGAGTAAATCACAGCTGTTTTCATGGGAATCTTGATCCTTTGTCAATTCTGTGCGTAAAAATAAAACAAAACAAAAAAAAAACCAAAAAAAAAATTTAAAAAGGAAAATCACATATATAAGGGATTATTGTAAATCAGTGAAAACATCAAGTCCTATGGAAATTAATTTGATTTTATTTTAATTACTATCCACAAATTCTTCTCTGCAGTGATCTTTCAAACCTGAAAGCGCCCCCTTCAAGAGAACAAGGTGTAGCTCAGATGATTGATATAAATAATGCAGTGAACAGTCTGCACAGACCATTGGCTGTCATAATCCAACATTCAGCTGCAATAAAGAGTTTGACTCATAAGAAGAGAACATCAATAATTTAGTTTATAGTCACAGATCCGTGCGTCTGGTTCTGTCACCCTCCTACTTATTTTTCAAAGGAAAAAAAGAAATTTCTGTGTGGATTTGTCAGGAGAATCTTGGGTTTGATTTTGCAATTGAGCCAAATATTTCTGCAGTCCTAAGACACTTTGTACAGCTGGACCTGGGGTCCTCCTGGATCTTTGGGTCAGGGCCTGGACCTGCCAGCTCTGATCTCTGCTCAGGTCAGCCCACACAGCCCCGAAATGGCAGCAGGGAAGATGGATGGGAAGCCTTGGATTGAAGCCAGTGAGCCCAACAAGGCTTTTATTTGGTTGTGAACCAGCCCCAGTCCTGGCACCACACAGCTGCGTGCAGCTGAGCAGGGCATACGTTTTTCCTTTTCCAAGGGATCCTGGAAAGGCCCTAAAGGTGTCTGGGGAGGGAGGGAGCTTTATTTCCTGCAGGGACAGCCCTTCCCAAGAGCCCTTGGTGAGCAGCAAGGGGTACAAGTCACAGGAGCAGGAGGACTGGGGAAAAAGGATCCCTGAGAGGGACCAGGTGGTTCTGACCTGTAGGGAAGTGGGTGCAGCTGGTGTTTACCCACCCTGACACTGACCCCGGGCCTGCAAGCAGAACAAGCACAGAGGAGGGACGAGGAAGGCAGCAAAGGCATCCATTGCCTTAAATTAAATTAAAGCTCACCTGCCACCCTACTGGCCACTTCAGTTTATGAGGGAACAGTGTTGTCTTCATCTGGAGTAAGACCTGATCTCTGTTGGAAACCTACTGAACAGATGATGGGGTCGGGATCAGCTCCCAAGGACTTCTCTGGGCACACCTGAAATGCTTCCCAAGGAAGCCACATATCCAGCAATTGTGGTGCCAGACTGGCCCGGGGCAGGCAGCTCCTCCTGGCTCTCCTGTTGGACCAGGAGCCCTCTCAGCTCCCTGTTTCTCCTCCCAGCCCTACATGAGCCCCCAGTCACTCCCTCTCCCAGGTGCCTTTGTGATGTCCAGTGCTGCGAGGCCCTGCACACCTTCCTCCATCTGCAGTGAGTGGGGAAAGAACCTGCAAACAATTCAGGGAGGCTCCTGAGCCCAGAACCATTTGGCAAACCTGAGAGAGGTGACACTTGGCAGGATATTCTGGGAGGTGGAACACTTGTACTCGAAGCTGGTAATAAAAACAGAGCAATGGATCTTTCATGTAGCTACAGGCAAAATAGATATCTGGCACAGAGATCAAGGAGTGTTTGGACAAAGCTCTTGGGCACAGGGTGGGATCATTGGGTTTTCTTGTGCAGGATCAGGAGCTGGGCTGCCTGATCCTTGTGGGTCCATCCCAGCTCTGAAGATTCCATGGTTCTGTGGTTCTGTGACACTGGGGAAGGGATTTGCTGCTGTCCAAATATGAAACTGGTCTTGCCTGGGCTGTTTCCAGACTGCTTCCTTGCTCTCAGAGCAAACCATTAAAAAAGGAATCTCAGCTGGATGGGTCTGGTGTACAAACTTAAACTTCCCAGGCTGTAAGCTTTTTCTTTCCTGTTCCAGGAAGGGAAGGTGACAGCACAGTGCTGTTCTGGCCCCTACCATCCATTCCCCCAGTAACTGATCTGCTTTGAAATGAGTGCCAACAGCAGCCCCAAATCACCCCCCAAGCTTCTCTGCTACACCCCAGGAAGACACAGCAGTGAGTGCTGAGTAGTTGAGAATTCCCTCCCATCACACTGATGCAAGTCAGGCAGAACTCAGTGAGAATCGGTGGAAAAACACTGAGAGGAAACTGCTGTGTAATCAGAATCTATCCTGGGAGTGTAGGGCTGCAATTTCCAGAACATAGAGACCTAAAGAGTGAATTTGAAGGGGATCCAGCTCTAGGTCTCAGCAATCCCTGCTTCAGACCCACATGTGAGCTCAGACCCCAAGGGGCTAAGTCATGAGCCCCAAAACTGCAGTTTAAGCTCCTGGATTTCTGCCCCAGCAGAGCCTTGACTTGCCAGACTTCAGCTCCAGCCAGTACAAAGCCACTGTTGGGTCAGTTTTACCTTTCATAACCAAGCCCACCCTGAGGGTCAGCCTGCATCTTGGAGTGGTTTTCCTGTACTCCTGACTGAGTTTCTCTTCCCTTTGCTGGGATCAGGTGATGAGTTTGCTCTCACCTGCAATGCCAGCAGTGACCCTCGAGTGCTGCTATTTGTGCTGAGACGTGGAATCACCAACAACCATGGAATCAGAGAGTGCCAGAATGGTTTGGGTTGGAAGAGACCTTAAAGCCCATCTTGTTCCACCCCCTGCCATGGGCAGAACACTTTCCAGTATCCCACATTGCTCCTGGCCTTGGACACTTCCAGGGATGGGGCAGCCACCACCTCCCTGGGCACCTCTCTCAGTGCTTTCCCAGCTCCATAGTTCCCTGAAAAGATCCCAGCAATGCTCCTGGTGGGTTTCCCAGGCCCCCTGTGCCCCAACTGCTGTGGTTGATGCTCCGTGGCATCAATTCCTGCCAGGTCAAGATTTTCACAGCCTCATTCAGGGTCCTCTCAGTGCAAAAGGAAGTGTGGGAGATCAGTTCCCTTTTGGAACTCTTGGCTCTGAAGTTACACCAATATCTCCAGTTCTGGGTAGCAGAAGCGATTTCTCTCTTGCTGCAGATGCATCATCCTGACTGAATATTTTATGTTTGCTTACCCATTTCACTCCTGTGGGTTTGCATGGAATATTTGTCTCTGATTTCATGTCAGCATTTCTTTAATTTACTGCTGAAAGTAACGATTCCTGTGTTGTTTGGCCGATAAATATCCTTTCTGGTGTGTTTGTGTCTTACACTGCCTTAGACCCTGCATAAAATTTTAATTTCTCTTTGCTTAGCTCTGGGTTTGCTTTCTCCCTCAGCACAATGCAGTGAAGCCTTTGTAGCTCTGCTTGTTCACAGAGCATTGATGTCGACTTCCCATGCAATTTCCTGCTTGTTTGTGCTCCTCTGCCTGGCTTTTTCCTTATCTGGTGCTAGTCAGAGCTCTAAAAAAAAAATGTCTGCCTTTTTGGAATGTGCTGGTGTCATAAATATATAAAATCTGATATTTTGAGGCACTGCTTCTATTGTGCTTTCTTTCCTTGGCTTTTTCTGGTCTTCAGACTCCTGTATAATACTTGATTTTCCAATGATTATTGGATACAAGGCATTTTTCTTAAGGCAGCTTATCCATTGTCTGCAGTGTTCCTTCTTTGCATATTTATCTCCCCTCATGTTTATTTTCTTATTTGTTTTTCACAGTTTTGACACTTTTTTTGCTGCATAGAATCCCAGAATGTTTTGGGTGGGAAGGGACCTTAAAGCCCATCCAGTGCCCCCCCTGCCATGGGCAGGGACAGCTCCCACTGTCCCAGGTGCTCCCAGCCCTGTCCAGCCTGGCCTTGGGCACTGCCAGGGATCCAGGGGCAGCCACAGCTGCTTTGGGCACCCTGTGCCAGGGCCTGCCCACCCTCACAGGAATAGGAATTCCTTCCTAACATCCAATATTTTCATGTTTTCTCCAGCTCCCTCTGGGTCTGCCCCCCTTTATCTTGTGCTCAGCAGCCTCCACCATCCCCCTGCCACCAAGAGAAGTCACCGAGAGCCTCAGTTCTTCTCATCAAGGCCTTGGCTGTTCTCACCAAGGCTTTCTTGTCCTTTATTCTTTGCTTTCAGGGCACTCAGCAGCCAAACCAAATATCAGGAGCATCTTGGCTCATTGTTGGGCCATTTCCACCGCGAGCTCACCCTTTCCACGAAGTTTTTGCTCAGAGACAGACCAAGAGCACGTGAATTTCCTACAGGATCCAGCAGCCTTAGGAGCTGTAACTACTTTCCAATGCACTTTTGGTGGCAAAAATGATGGAAGCTTTGACTCCTCAGGTCTTCCCAGGCACATTTGCAAGGGAATCTGCAACTTCCTTATGGTGAATATGAATTCCCACATGTTCCCAAAACCCCAGGGCTGTGAGACCGGGGCAGTCACAGCTTTGTGCAGGTGAGTCTGGCAGCCCAAATGGGGACATCCCCCCTCCCTGGGGCTGCAGCACCCCCTCAGAAATGACCCTTTCCCATCTCCAACCACAGATTCTGAGGCTTCATTCCTTGGCCACCAGCCTTCACATAAATAGAGATACATATTTTTCTTTAGAGGGACTCAAAGAATTGTAGTGTTCTATCAAACCTCTTCCTTCCGCACTTTCACTGAATATTGGCACTGAATTTGGACTTTTTTCCTTGGGATTTTTTAAATTCCTAGCCAAGCTGTTTCACAGTTCTGACTATTATTAATTTTATTTTCTGTTGCATCAAGCTTCTTTTAGTCATTATATATTTATTTTAGTAAGAATTTTAACTGTATCAGTTTGCAGTCTTCTCTCTTAGTCCTTTATGCCATGTTTTGTTTAACATTTTAATGTCTAAATAAGATTCTTTCTTGTGATCTTAATGAAAAATCCATCAAAGTATGAAATGCAGCTCAACTTAAGTGAAGATCCAGGCTCACTACAAGCACAGTAAAATCAAACCACAGCTCTTTGGATTTGTTGATAAAAATCAATTAAAAGTGTATTTCAGGTCAATCTAATATATATAAACTGCCAGGATGAGATAACATAGATAATAGGATGTTGTGGTTCTCAATTAATCAGATCAGGCCACATATATGAAAGTGTCACATTTATGCTGGTTAGTACATTATTCATGAGAATTTATGGAGCTGGGAATGCTCTCAATGGGAAGATTTGCAGAGAGGGAAATAAATGCAGTGTCAGTTGTCGTGCAGCAGAAAGAGAATAATCAATTGTTCATTTTCCAAACCAAGGGGAGAGGGCAGGATGCTCAAATCAAAATGAAATCTTTCTCTTTTTTTTCTTTTTTTTTTATTTTTTT
>VYZP01053210.1:10261-41262 GCA_013400635.1 Hypocryptadius cinnamomeus
TTTTTTTTTTTTTTTTTTTTTTTTTTTTTTTTGGCTGGGTTTTGTTGGTTTTGTTAAATAAAATTTTAAAAAAATAAAACCATGCACACCATCCCTGAGGAATTTAACGAGGCTGAAAAGGACCCTTTTTGGTTCCACAAATTCATGTATCCCACGAGTAAGAATAGAATAAAATAAAAACTCCAAGTGTAATTTCTTCTTCTTGTTTTCCAAATGTAAATATCTTACAGATGTTATTCTGAGTCAAAGGTAAGATCATTTCATGTGAAAATGTCACAAGTCACTGGTCTGGCTGGTCAGGCAGATGATTCTCTGTGCAATGGTTGGAGGAGGATTGGTTTTACTTCAAAAAAATTCTGTTTTTTCTGGTTGAAAAGATTCACCACACAATGCAATTTTTTACTGATTTCCATCCTTCCTGAGCTCTTCCTTTTTCCTTTGCAAATGCATTTTTAGCAGCAAATCTGGACACATATGGATGTGTGTGTGCTGGGAGCATGTCAATAATTTCATTTACTGAGTGCAACAAGCCCCCAGTCCTGCACCCCCAGCCCGCAGTTCTGGGCGACTGCTGGGGAGAAACAAAGGGTGAAATTGCCATTAGAAAAAAAAGCAATGGGAATTTATAGAGAATAAATAATGTCATAAATCCAGGGATGGTGTAGAAAATGGCAGTGGATTATTACAAAGAAAACACGCTCCAAACCCTGGTAACAGCCAGCGAGTCTCAGTGAGCTGTGGCGTGACAATAAATCCACAAGGACAGCACAGCCTGGTGGAGTGAAAATGGCAGGAGAGGCTAAATATGGGATACTCTTTTGTTCAGATTAAAATGTCCTTTTTACAGCTATATATTGGGGATGGGGCAAAGAGGAGGGAGATTAAACAATAATTAATTTCTTTCACTGGAAAGATGTAAACCTAATTCATTTTTTCACTGGTACATGGAAAGAAAGTTTGAATTTGCACTTGATTTTCAGTAAACAAAATATGTCTAAAATACCTGGAGATAGGAAATAATTATTTGTGTACATTTCTGTTTTTTTCTGCTGCCTTCATGTCTGGAGATGCTGCTCTGACTTTATTTCCTCCCTAACTTAAATTCTGCAACTTTTCGAAACACCAATAAAGGTGTTACATTCTGTATCACTTAGAAAGAAGCTGGTTTTCCCTCTTGGAAATCTTCTGATCAGTTGTTTTGCCACTCTCAGATATAATGATTTAAGGTATCTTGCTCTTTATATCAAAATATTAAGTTTATTCAAAGCTCTATGCTACCTTTCCTGTGCTTTCTGCTGTACATCCCCATCCAAGCACAGCATCTCCATTTCAGTACTTTGCTTGTTGCATATCTGCCAGATAACTCTCTAATAATTTAGTGTTCCACACTCAGCCTCAGCTTTCTTTCTGGTGCATTTGTGTCCTTTTCTATTTCCCTTTTTCCCCCTGCCTGTCTTCACTATGGGGCTGTGAATGTCAGCTGGGTATCCCAGGCTGATTCTGTGAATGTGCTGGTGGCCTCGCTCCCACAGCAGATCCTTGTCAGAGCTGCCTGGTCTAGACTGACACAAAGCTCAGGATAAGGGGGGTTTTAATGACCCCACAGGATTTCTGATCACAGCCTCAGGCCAGCACATGGATACTCCCACAGGAAACATCGCCTGGAGCTGTTCCTGCCCCTTTTACAGACGCTCTCCCTCTGAAAGCCGTGGAGGTGGTAGCTGACTCCCAGAGAGTGGAATATTCACACCTTGTGGGTAAGATTTCCATGTTGACTTTATCTTTCCCATCCAGGTATATTTTGGCAAGACTTGGGAGCTGGGTCTGGCAACAAGGCAGCAACGTGGGGCTCTCTCCAGCTGGGACAGTTTCTTTCCCTCTCCCCCTGTATTCCCACACAGGTTCATGGGAGGGAAGTTGCTGTGCAAAGAGCAAATGTGCCTTTTCAGCAGCAGGAGTAGGAGCTGTTGCTGGCAGTGAGGACATGAAGCAGTGAAGGGGTCCCTCCCCAAACAGTCCAAGCAGAAAATGGGGGTGCAGTAATTTCAGCTTCCTCCAAGTTCCATGTGATGGTGCTTTACCCACATTGTTTACCATGTGTGTGTGTTTGAAAGGAATAGAAGAGTCTCTCTAGGGATTGAAGGCTAGGAAGCCTTTAGCTTTCTCCAAATTAGCATCTCCCACAGTCTGTTTCAGACTTGAGGCTGTCAGAGTGATCTCATCCTTAGTGCAAGACCATGGTGAACATCCTGCAGGGCTTCCCTCAGCGTCCCTAGAGCTGTCTGTGATTGGAATCTCTGCCCTGCTGGGGTGTCTGTGGTGTAGGATTAGAGGGGCTTGAGTTGGAATGGACCTTAAAGATAATCATTCCTATTCCACCCACAGCCTTGTGGGCAGCAGTTTTGTCTGAGAGTCTCTAGAGTCTCCCTGAGACTGGGCCTGAGAGCCTGAACTTCTTCCTTGCACGTGTTGTGAGTCATCCCTGACAGAACTCCTGGGGTAGCAGTGGAAATGCTCCAGAGAATTTTCTTTGCACAGGTATTGGCAGCAGCTGCTCAATACCCTGGGTGCCAACATTGTCTGTGGTGGGAGACTTTGGAGACTCTCAGACAAAACTGCTGCGGGGATGTGGCCCACAGAGCCATGGATGGAATGGGAATGATGATCCCTAAGGTCCCCCCAAACCACTCTGTGATTCCACACCACAGAGACCCCACTGGGGCAGAGATTCCAGACACAGACAGCACCGGGGAGGCTGAGGGGAGCACAGGAGGATGTTGGCCATCAACTGGCCTTGCACTAAGGATCAGATGACCTTGACAGCCTCAAGTCAAGAAAAGACAGTGGGAGATGTTACTTTGAAGAGAACAAAAGGCTTCCAAGTCTTTAATCCCTAGAGAGGGTTGGGGTTCCTCCCACCCACTTCCTCCTGCTGCTCCTACCAGGAAGCTTTTTCCATCAGCCTTTGCCTTGGACAAAGAGTACACACCCGCTGCTGTGTACAAAAGGTAGGAAAACCCAATGCTTGGTGATTCCAGTGGATTTTTCCATCCAACATGTGTTGGGAAAAACATTTCAGGAAAATAAAACCACAACAAATCGAGGTCACAAGAGAGTTCACCAATTCAAACTGCTCAGTGGCCTGGATTTATGATTTTTTTTCTTTTCCAATTAAATTCACCTTCCCTAAGTGGGGATTTCACACCCCTCGTGTTAAGTAAATTGGTGTCTGGATTTTTATGAGCTTTGGCAGGAAAAAGTAGCCAGTCAACCAAGAAAAATCCCGAGCTTTTGGATGGGGGCATCCAGGATTTCAGGCTCACATCTGAACCAAAGGAATGCTTGTGAGACACCCTTTGATGAGTAAAGACAATCATTTTGATGCAATTTATAATTAAATATTGTTGTGTATCTCCGTTCTTCCAGAACCTCCCCCTGCCACTGGAGTTTCATGGGGGTTATTTATGCATCGGTGATATATTCTGAATGCCTCACTAACATTGACGGATATTACACTTGATGTTTCTCCTTATGTCCCTTTGGTGGTGCAAATGTGAGAAAGGGCAATGAACTTTCGATGACTCTCTTGTAAAAAAAAAAGATTTTTTCATCGGGTTCAAAAGTTCAGCGCGTCAAGAGAAATCATCTTCTTGGCGCCATTGCGTGAGGGGCGGGCGAATTTTGGGGAGATTTTTGTCTTACAGCGAGAAATAATTATTCTGGGGTGCAAGTTTGGTAATTGTCACCACCAACTGGCTTTCACACGCCTATGTTGATGAATTATTTGTCATGTTTTTATCATCCTCCATGACCCACAGGGTGGGTTTGCGTTGAAGGACAAAGAGCTCTTGGTGCGCCATTCATTGCGGTAAGAGCGCCTCGGGGTCCCTCAGTCTGCGCTCTGCTGAGGTTGGGAGAGTCAAAACAACAAGGTCTTTGCCTTGACAGCAGCGGGCATGATGGGAAGGAAGCATGGAGAAAGAGCATAGCGAAAAATCCCAACAATTCCATCCCTCTCTGCAAATTCTTGCTGAACTCAGGGCTTGGGCCTTTCAGAAGGCAGCGTTTCCTCAGAGCACGCTCATCGGGAGGAACTGAAGAGCAATTATGTCTAAAAATAAATGTGTTGGCAGGAAAAGTCCATTCTGGAAAAAAGCCATCATTTTGGGTGGCCAAATAAAACCCCAAGCAGCTTCTGTGCATGGGGAGGAAAAAAAACCAACAAAAAACCCAAATGCCAACTGCAGTGTAGTTAATAGGATCATCTTTTTATAGAAGGTGGCTTCTCTGGATGGTGTGCCATGGACTTAAAGAGAATCATAGAATCCCAGACCAGTTTAAGTTAGAAAGGGCCTTTAATGCCCATCTTGTTCCACTCCCTGCCATGGGCAGGCACACCTGTCACTATCCCAGATTCCTCCAAGGTCCGTCCAGCCTGGCCTTGGACACTTCCAGGGATGAAGCAGTCCCCATCACGCTGTGCAAATCTGGGCAGAGAACCCCTGATGGTCACTTTGATCATCATCTAGTCCCATTATGAGACCTCAGCAACAAACCCCAGGCTCCTCCCCAGCCAATGACATTTTCCTCATGAACCAGTCCGTGTTCAAGGTGTAGCAGGGTGGTTTTGTCCAGTGGTATCTGTCAGGGCAATGCTGCCCCACTGCCCAATACCTGTTGGACAAGGGAACGTGGAGATCAGTATTAGGGCAGAAGTGTTCTTCCCACTCCATCCCATTCTCCTCCTGACCGACCCTGGCTTTGAGACCCCTGCCACCGACCTTTGATGAGTCCTAATGGAAATGGCTGAAGCTGGATTGTTCGAGACAGGAGCATCCTGGAAAGCCTTTGGCAGCAATTGTCCTGTGTGCACAACAGCTCCAAAGGCACTCTGCTTCCAGCCCAAATAAAATATGCAGCTGATGCCACATCTGAGCACCCTCAAAACCTTGAAGTAACTGGCAGAGACAACCATCTGCCTTTGCATGAGGGGCTGGGAGTGAGGCTCATCCCACACCACCACAGACATGTTTGCAGGCACACACATCTATTTTAAAGGGGAAGGTGAAGCCAGATGCCCTTGAGCAGCCTTGTCCACTTGCTCAGGTCTGTCCATGCACTGTAACATGGCAGAGGTGAACCAGGCCAGCTCCCTGTTCTGACAGCACTGGATTCTCTTGGTCTTGCTGGAAGGTCGCAGGTCTTGCTCAGGGAGTTGTGCACGTCATGTGGGATGTCTGCCAGGAGCTTGATCTCATTGCAGACGAGGCAAACCATGGCCTGGGCAACATCAGAGGGTTGTGCCCAGCCAACGAAGGGAAAGTAACTTCCTCTCTGATCAGTGCTGGGGAAGACAAATAGGACTTACTATGGCCAGTTTTAGGAACTGTCCCAAGATTCCAGAGGGATATGGAGAAAAAAGAGAGGTCAGAGGGTGTTAAAAAGGGTCAGACACAGGTTCCAGGCCCACAGGCAGACACAGAGTTGGGTTGGGTTAACCAGGGGGACTCCAAGAAGCAGCTGCAGCAACCCCAAGGCCATTGCAAAGAGGATGGAGCCCAGTGGTTTAAACAACACAGCAAGGGGCAGTGGCCAAACATTGCTGGTGAGGTGGTTCACTTTGGACACCAGTAGCAGCCCACTCCACGGCACTGCAGGTGGGGCCTCACCCCCATGACAGGTGAAAGCTTTGGTAATCAAAAACTTCCTTTGGCTACTCACAGATCTGGTGTGACAAAGCTTTGTCAGGCTACTCCCTTCTGACACTTTGACTCCCATTCTGATCCCCTCTTTCTTCCTGAAAACTCCAGAATGCCACATTTGTGCCAAATTTACCATTTCATCCCATCTTCTGTTTTGTACTTCTCTTTTTAACGTCTCCAATGCAAGCCTATGCAATTACCCAGACCTCATATTTCTAACTTGGCTATCTCTGCAGTGTGTGGCCTATTCTTAAATCAGATCTTCTTTAACACACCAGCAGTATCCTCTGGACCCCTGTATTGGAAACAGGGATTTCTGCTGGGCTCTTTGCAGTATCATCCGCGTTACACAGTTCTGACTGGGAGCTCGGAAGTTTCCTTGTGTTCATCTAAATAATTTTCCCTCTGTGAGTGCTCTTGGATGCACAGGAAGAGACTGTGCTACTCCTTAGGGATAACACATTCCTAAATTTCTACTTCCAGGTCATAATACCTGCAAACAAACCCTCCTTCAGTGACAGCAACAGGGACACCAACAATAACAGGGATGTTGTTTGGGCAACACCTCAGCTCCTGTCAGATCACCAAGAACATCTCTGCAGCCAGGCAGACACAAATCTGCCCCAGGACAAAGGGTGGCTCCTGCTCCCTTCTCTGTGTTTGTTCTCTTTGTCATGTGTCTCAGAGAGCCCTCCCAGCCCTTTCTGAGCTCGATTGGTTGCACTTGGATCTGGCACAGGTTGTAGGTTCCAGCAGGGCATTGTGTGGCTCCTCAGGGGCCTTCACATCTCCCTCGATATGAATCTTTTGGCAACAATGGTCATTGGAGGGTCTGCAGGTATCTGCTGGTACCCAAGTGTTTCAGGAAGAAGGACACTGGTTGGATGCTGCTTCTGTGTTGGTGGTGCTGCTTCTCTTGGAGAAGAGCTGGAGCTTTGACTTCCACAGTGACTCTCCCTACATAAGCTGGTGTTACTCCTTCCTTGACTCCTTCGAGGGATGAGATGTCCTGGACAGCCTTCAGGACAGCCCAAACACACTGTGTTAGCAGGACTGTCCTTGCCACATCTGGCCACCAAAACACAGATTGAGTGTTCAGGAGTGACTCTGGGACACGCGCACCCCGTTGGACTCCTCCACCTGCTTTGGCTTGGGCAGAAGAATCCCACAATCCTATCACAGAGTCATGAAATGGTTTGAGTTGGAAGGGACCTTAAAGGTCATTCTTAGCTGGCACTTCCACTCCACCTGCACCATTCCAGGTGAGACAGCTCCTATCCACAAATCCTCACACCCCCTGGGAGAGCCCTGTGTCCAGGTTCTTTGCAGTGTAGGAAAAACGTGATCTTCTCCATCATACCACCAGTCAAACCACTCACCTAGGACTGCATGAACCCTGTGGAAAAATGTAGATGGGAATCTTTGGCTTGAGGAGACAAGATTTGTCTGGGATGTTCTCTGTTGTGGCTGAGCAAGACATTTCACAAGGGTATCAACAAGTGGTGTGTGGAGACAGCTGTCTGTTTGCATCCCTGGCACATTTGGGAAAGCTGTTCCTGGGAGATAGGTTCAGCTGCTGGTGGTACCGCACTGGCTCAGCAGAGCACCAGATTGCCTCTGTTTGGAAAGTGGGAAACTCACTCCCAGCACTTGCTGAGACATTTGCAAAATGATTGTGCTCGTCTTCATAAACTGAGCTTTGAAGGATTTTTGGCTGGAATGAGCCAGTTGCAGGGAATGTGAGTGCCAGTGAGGGAGATGGAGTTTAAATTTTTGAGCAGCAGAGTGATTGGACCAAAAAAACCTAACCCAAACCAAATCAAATCAAATCAAATCAAATCAAAACACAGCAAAAAAACCCCAAAACCAAAACCAAAAATATTTTGAGGACTGCATTTGGCAGCACTGAAGTTTAGCAGTTTCAGAGCAACCTTTTTTGGTTGCTGTTCAGGGGCCAGCTCTGTCCCTGGTCATTTTTTTTCTTCTTGGTTAGTGCTCCGTGACTGATGAGGATCTCAGTAAAACACAAATTGATTTGCTTGGCTTTCATGGTCACCTCTGGACTGTAATTACTCAGGCAGGAAAAATTAATTAGTCCAGTGTGGGCCGACTGCTGCTCTCCAAGCATTGCTGAATCTTAATTGGAGAGCTCCAGAGAAAGGTGCTGATTCACACCATGGCACGATGGGGTGGGGATTTTTCCAGGGACAGAGGGTGGAGGGGTGAAGGGGGCTGAAGGTCAAGAGGAGATATGTTGTCTTGCTCCACCATCAGCAGCTGGACTTTCTTTCCTGTCCTCAGCTGTGATAATGAGCCTGTTAAAGCAAATTTACCTCTTTCAAACAACAGCTGAAACAAGAGACGGTGTATTTGGTAATAAAATATCTGCATGGATCTTTCTGGAGAATACAAAGCTCACTCAGAAAAAAAAAACCAGGACAAATCAGTGGGAGTTGGTCTCTGAGACACAGCAGTGATTAATCTCTTGCCATGTTTCATGATGATGCCATTTGTGAGCATGGTGTAGCACTGACACCTCTTAGAATCACAGAATCACAGGATGATTTGGGTTGGAAGCGACCTTAAAACTCATTTCCTTCCAACCCCCTGCCATGGGCAGGGATAACTTCCACTGTCCCAGGCTCCTCCAAACCCTGTCCAGCCTGGCATTGGACACTCCCAGGGATCCAGGGGCAGCCACAGCTTCTCTGGGCACCCTGTGCCAGGGCCTGCCCACCCTCCCAGGGAATAATTCCTTTTCAATATCCCATCTAAATCTGCCCTTTATCAGCATAAAGGTATTTCCCTTGAATGGCTTTAGAGACTCACTCTGCTGTGGTTGGGACTGTGCAGATATGAGCTGCTGGCAGAAACTCCCAGTGGTTCACGACGAGCTCATGGCAATGGGAATGGCTTTGCTGTTGCTGAATTATTTTCATTTTAGCATCTGTCTGCTCCTCTCTGTTCCACAATTGTTTGGTGCAATCTGATGCAGCAAGGTCGCCTTCAGCTGTGCAGTGAAAGAAATGTTGAAGGTGCTGGTTTGTGGAGGATCAAACAGTGAAACGTTGCTCAGCCCTCACTTGAAAACTGGCGTGGGAGATAGCTGAATTTCATTTCATTTTTCTCAGGCAAAGACAGTTTTTCAGACAGTTTTCAGCGATTACTGCAGCTTGGCTATGGGCTTGCTTCACTTCCCTGGTGCTCCTACCCAACAGCAAACATCAGCACAGTGAGAGCCAAACAGGATTTTCTCATAGCTGATCAGCCCTGCTCACAGATTTGCTAATTAAATGAAGTCTCGTTAGCAAAAAATCCTCTACTAAGCTCTAAATATTTCCATTTTGGGTTTTGCTGAGGAGGATCTGAGGCTTGCTGCACTAAATCTCTGGTGAGGATGTGGTGCACCCCTGCCTGGGTTCATGATCATGGCACAGAGCCTGGCATGCTGCTCATTAGTGCAGCAGACACCTACATCACCTTTACTGCTCCTGTTTGCTCAGAAATTTATTGTCTCAGAAGCACAGTTTTATTGAGAAAAGATAGAAATCCTATTTTTCTAGCCAGCTCCACATTTATTTTATTGCTCTCAGGCTGCAATAGGTTAACAGGGCTTGTGTCCCTCTACATTAAAGTAATTGCCAGGTGGGAGGAGGGGGTCTCTCCTGGTTTGTCATCCACAACATTTCTGAACTTCAAATCATAATTGTTTTAATCCAGAGACCAAATCTACCCCTGGCTGCCCATTTGCAGTTCAAATCTCCCACCAAAGCCTTACATTTTCCAAATGAGAATTTTACCAGTGTCACCATTTCTTCTTCCTCTGCCCACTCCTTTTGAAGATGGGGAAAAAAGCTTAAAATTCAGCAAAACCCTGAGAAGATAAGAAAAGGCCCTGAAAAATATAGGTGTGGTTTGATACACATCAATTCAACATGCTGTTCTTTCCAGGTAAGAATCAATATTCCAGAAAATATTGGGCAGGAAAAATGAAGCTTGGTGCCAACACTGTAGAAGAGACCTGGGAAGCAATAATGTGTCCTAAGGTGCAAGAACACCTTGCTGCTGGAAGAGAACATGGGAAAAAACCATTTATATATCATAGAATCATGGAACCATAGAATCCCACAGTGGTTTGGGTTGGAAAAGAACTTAAAATTAATCTCATTCCACACCCAGCTATGGGCAGGGCCACCTTCTACTTCTCCAAGCCTCATCCAGCCTGGCCTTGGACAATTCCAGGGATCCAGGGGCAGCCACAGCTGCTCTGGGTGAATATCCCTCTGCCTTTCTTTCAGTGTGTGCAGTGATCATGGTGCTGTGCTTGGTAAGGGCAGGATCACAGTGGCAATGACACTGCCAGTTTAGAGAGCTGGGGGGGAGGCAGAGCAGTTGGATAGAGAACTACAAGGGGGGGGAAAGGATTTGAGATGTTTATCCAGAGAAGAGCTGATTTACACAAATAGCCTTGGTTCTAAACCCATTATGGATAGGACAGAAACGACTCAGTTTCATTTGCATAACAGGATTTAGGTCAGAGTCAGCAGGGAGATTGTGGAAAATTATGATATAGAGATTAGATGAATATTTATCCAGGGAGATGAATGTGCAGAGCTGGACCAACAGGCTGCAGATCCCTGCAAATTCCTGCTCTCTGATTCTGGGGTTCACCAACCCCTTGTAGGCTGGAACGGGAGCCCTGGAGTGGCCTGGGAAAGGAAATGCTCCCAGGGGTGTGTTGGTTTTTCTTTGTCTTTTGCCAGTGACCTTCAGCTTCATCCCTGAGCAAAGCCTGTCAGTCCTACAGGACAATTTTCCAGGCAAGTTTGTGTTACTTGGGCATCACCCACACAATAAAACTCTTCGCTTGTGGAGGGGGATCCACCCATATTTCATCTGACAGAGATGGGCCCCTTTTCTGTCTTATAATGATCCAGCTGGGTCATCAGATTGACCTCAGTTCTGCTCTGGTTCCATTGTTTGAGTGCCTGAAATTTTTATATGAAAAGGGCTTTTCATTCCAAATCATTTGTGCAGAATGAAACTATTTCTTGAAGAAAAGTTCATTATCATTTAAACGCTCTGCTTTTCACAAACTTACTGGTATCTAAAATTGATATTTTAATCAAAGCATTACTAAACATCTATCAAACTAATTTAAATAATTACTGCTTTGCTGTCTTTACAGTAGACACAATTTTCTGTAAGCAAATGCAAATGAGCAAAGAGTGAATATTTCAAAAATGGTTTTATTAGCTTTAGAAGAAATCTTCCTTTAAATCTGATAGATTGTGTAGAACAAGGAGCATATGTTGGATCCAGTTAATGGAAAGCATTTCATAATCTTGATAAAGAGTAATTTTCCCATTTTTGCCAGTTTCCCTCTATCTAAAGCATTTTTTACATTAAGAACTTGATAATGGCCTAACCACCTTGTACCTCTTTCTAGTAGATAAAATGCCTTTCTATTATTGTGAGCATTTTCACTCAAACATTTGCTCCTGCTTCGTGACACTAAATGTGACTCAAGAAGGAAAAGCATTTTCTCCAGGTTGATGGGTTGAGCAGAGCAGCTCCTGTAGCAGTTTCACAGCAATGGTGAATTATAAAAGCTTCAGAAAATGCTCCAGTATCGAAATGAAAGGTTTTTATTCCATCTTTGCCAGCAGCTCCACCAGGAGCTCTGCTTCCCTGGCATCACATGTGTCACAGAGGATGACTGTGAGCCACAGGACTGTGATTCATTCAAAAAGGCACTAATTGTTCCACATGAGGCAGGTGGGGCAGAAGGATGAAGAGATGCAGAGGGAAGGGACACCAAACCATCTCTGTCCCACGAGGCACAGGGATTGCAGGATTACTGCCAGGTTCCCTCAAGGAGGAACTCATGGGATCACAGAGTCATTAAGGCTGGAAAAGATCTCTAAGATCATCGAGCACTGCCAGCACCACCACAAAACCATGTCCCCAAGTGCCACACCCCCTTGGAACACTTCCAGGGATGGGGACTCCAGCATGACCCTGGGCATCCTGTGCCAGGACCTGACAGTCCTTTCCAATGAAAAAATTTTCCCTTATATTCCATAGAAACCTCCCCATGCCCAGCCTGAGGCCATTCCCTCTCCTCCTGTCCCTGTTCCCTTGAGCAGAGCCCGACCCCCCCCAGCTGTCCCCTCCTGTCAGGAGTTGTGCAGAGCCAGAAGGTCCCTCCTGAGCCTCCTTTTCTCCAGGAGCTCCCTCAGCTGCTCCTGGTGCCCCAGACCCTTTCTCAGCTCCATTCCCTTCTCTGGACACGCTCCAGCCCCTCAGTGTCTTTCCTGTCATGAGGAGCCCAGAACTGACCCAGGATTCGAGTGCCCAGCACAGGGGACAATCACTGTCCTGCTCCTGTGGTCACACCATGGCTGGGATTATCCAGGTGCCCTTGACTTCTTGGCAAATGCTGTTGTAATATTGCAGCCATGTAACAAAGACCATGATGCAAGAACACCCAGGTGCTTCACTGACTGCTCTCAGACCTCTGCAGCTGCTGAGGGAGTTGGGAAATTCCCTGTGACTCTGATCTCAGTGTTTGCCACTGGGTTATGATGAACTGCCACTGGATTTTAGGTGGATGCTGACTTGACACCCATGGTGCACTTTATTCTTGAAATGGGAAGGTTCTCCTAATTTCAGCCCAAACTGGCTCCTGATCTACCTCCAGCCATCGCTGCAGACCCACCTGTCAGTTCCTACACGGCATTTATGTTCTGCCTGTCACACAAGCATTTCCCCCTGGAGGAATTATAAACACAAGGGACAGAACAACCTGGTGGAAGGTGTCCCTTGCTGTGGAAGGGGGGGGGATGAGATGGGCTTTAAGGTCCTTCCAACCCAAACCATTCTGGGATTCTTTAACTGAGCAAGAAGTCTCAAATGAGTGTCAGAGCTGGTTGGTACAGTGTTAAAAATAAAAAGCCATATGCAGCCAATAAATGCTTAAAACTTTTCCACCTTCCTTATGCCTGTAGTTCATGAATTTTTATTTCTTAACTCTTGGCCCCTTATTTTACAGCAGGTATCAAAAAAGACAGCCTTGGTTGAGACACTCTAAGGACACGAGTCTGCTTTGTGCTCCTGAATGTCTCCTCATTCAAAAGGTGACCCATTTCAAAGAGTGAGATCTAGTTCTTCTGCCAGTCTTGGTAGCAGTTCTCAGTTTGTGTCACATCCCAGTCATGAAACTCAGACCCAATTTTTAGTCTTTGCTCACCATCCCGTACTAAAGAGATCTCCCTTTGCAGTCAGCTATGCCCTAAGAGGAGTTTTCTCTCCAGAGATCTCTCCCAGGAGACTTTCCCCATGAGTCCATGTCCTGTTGGATTCAGAACTGTCTCTGAGCACCATCATTCCCTTCTGTGGTAATTCCCTCTTCAGTGGGAACACTTGCAGACTCTTTTTATTCACTTTCGGCTCCAGAGCCAAAATCCATGGCTAATTTATTAGGATACCACAGAAAGCGAGAGGGATTTAGTTCATGTATGTCCTATGCATGGCAGCACTGATCCTACCAGGAAATGCTGCTAAATTATCCAGAAACAATTTAGCTTTGTTAAATTATCTTGTACTTTATGTATTTCTCCCTGCTCCCCTGGCTTTATCTGTTCTTGTTCCATAACTTTGACTTCCAACTAAGAGCCTGTACTTGTCTGAACCATGCTTCACCCTGTTCTTGACAGAGGAGTTTTATCTGTTACCCCACTATGGGGACTATCCCTGATTTCCATAATCATTATCCATGGTCCTTGCTTGATCTGTTGTTCAGACAGTGCTGTTACTGGTCCAGGTAGAAATCAGTGTTTTATTTTTCACTTGAATCGGCCCAAATTGTGGCTTCTCCTCAGATGATGTCAGGCCTCATGACCTACCCTAATTTACCCTGTGATTTCTGTTAATGCTCTTGATATCACCTTGGTGCTGCTGTTAGTTGTGGTAAATAAGATTTTCAGGATTGCCAACAGGTAACTTCTGATCTATTTTTGTCTCAAGTATGTAACTGTCCTAATTTTCTCTTGGCTGCTCTTGGTTTCTATGGCTTAAGTGCCATTTACTATTATTAATTTTGATTTCCTATGTGAGGTGGGTTTTTGGTCATTCTAACTTTCTTTTTCAGTTTGTAACCTCTCTAACATTCCTCTTCTCACTGCTCTCTCTTCCTTTTGAATTTTGAATTTTAAGTACCAGTGCCTTCTCTGCTCACAGATCCCAGAGCTGCTTAGTCAGACTCAATAATTCATTTTCTTAGATTTCAAAGTTTGCCTTTCTAAGCTTCCAAACCTATTCTAGACCTACTTTTGCCTATTTTGAAAGTTAAAGTGAGAAAAGGCATCTCAAGATTGCACTTTATTCAAATTTTACTACTTTTATAACCACACAGGAATGAGGTTTAAAGCAGTGCTATACTTGACTTTTGCAAAGAAATCCATCACCTAAAATACCTGAGCCAATATAAGCAGTAATTACCTTTCAATCCATTTTTGAAATGTTAAAGGCTCCCATAATTCCCATCAATGCCCATGCATTTGATAACTGTAGGGGACTAATCATGATTAGGTTGGAGCTCAGGGTGCAGAGGAGGTTATTGAGATTTTCTTGCCCTGTCCAGCCTTCCCCCCTGGCCCTGTTGTGCCCCTGCCATAGCTCAGCTTTGCATTTCCCCAGACTCTTCTTGCTGACACAAGGCACCAGCTCCCTCCATCCACTGCTTTCCAGCATCCCTGAGGCTCCCATTCAAAAAGGCACTAATTGTTCCACATGAGGCAGGTGGGGCAGAAGGATGAAGAGATGCAGAGGGAAGGGACATCAAACCATCTGTGTCCCACAAGGCACAGGGATTGCAGGATTACTGCCAGGTTCCCTCAAGGAGGAACTCATGGGATCACAGAGTCATTAAGGCTGGAAAAGACCTCTCAGATCATCGAGCACTGCCAGCACCACCACAAAACCATGTCCCCAAGTGCCACACCCCCTTGGAACACTTCCAGGGATGGGGACTCCAGAATGACCCTGGGCATCCTGTGCCAGGACCTGACAGTCCTTTCCAATGAAAAAATTTCCCCTTATATTCCATAGAAACCTCCCCTGGCCCAGCCTGAGGCCGTTCCCTCTCCTCCTGTCCCTGTTCCCTTGAGCAGAGCCCGACCCCCTCCTGGCTGTCCCCTCCTGTCAGGAGTTGTGCAGAGCCAGAAGGTCCCCCCTGAGCCTCCTTTTCTCCAGGAGCTCCCTCAGCTGCTCCTGGTGCCCCAGACCCTTTCCCAGCTCCATTCCCTTCTCTGGACACGCTCCAGCCCCTCAGTGTCTTTCCTGTCATGAGGAGCCCAGAACTGACCCAGGATTCGAGTGCCCAGCACAGGGGACAATCACTGTCCTGCTCCTGTGGTCACACCATGGCTGGGACAGGCCAGGTGCTGTAGAACGACCCTGCTTAGAGGGAGGTTGGCCCAGAGGACCCCTCTGTGGTGCCTTCCAAAATGATCTTCTCTGGGGTTCAGACTCCTGCAAAGTCTTGTACAGGAGCAGCTCAAAGTGTCCCTCAGAGTTGGGTCTTTCTTACACTGTCACCAAGTGTCACTTTTAACAGTCATGGTGTGTTGGGTTCACTTCTCGACATTGGCTTTTGTGCTGGGGGTCCGTCATCTCCTCAGTCCACACCTTGGCCATCACCTGAGGCCTCGTTCTGCCCATTTACCTCCCAGGAATCAGAGAATCCTACAAGTCATTCATTGGTTTGGGTTGGAGGGGCCTTAAAGTCCATCCAGTTCCACCCCCTGCCACGGGCAGGGACACCTTCCACTGTCCCAGGTGCTCCAAGCCCTGTCCAGTCTGGCCCTGGACACTTCCAGGGATCCAGGGGCAGCCGCAGCTGCTCTGGGCAATAGCAGGGCCTCGTGGGGCCCAGGAGACCATTTTGAGGCCATGGAATCTCTTGGACCCAAGGCTCCGATGGACACAGCGGGGCCTCATGGGGCCCAGGCAACCTCAAGGAGGTTATGGAACCTCATGAAACTGAGGCTGAAATTTGAAACCCATGGAAAGCAGGAGACTACTGTGAGGTTATGGAACCCAATGGGTTCAAATGTGACACCCTCTGTGTCAAATGTGACACAAAGGAACTTCAGGGAACCCAGAGCCCATGGTGAGGTTTTGGAACCTCATGGAACCAAGGCTCCAGTGTGACACAGTGGGGCCTCATGGAACCCAGGAGACCACACTGACACTATGGAGTCTCAAGGAACCGAAATGCTAAAGTGGCACATTAAAGGGCCTTAAGGAAACAAGAACCATAGTGAGGGTATGGAATCTCAAGGAACCAGGGCTCTAAATGGACACAGTGGGTGCTCAGGGAACCCAGGAGATGCTGTGAGTTTCTGCTCATCCAGGGAACCAAGGCTCTTCTGTGCCACAGGGCGGCCTTATGGAACCCAGGAGACATGGTGAGGCCATGCAATCTCTTGGAACAAAGGCTCTAATGTGGCACAGCACAGCCTCTTGGAACCCAGGAGAGCACTGTGAGGTCATGGAACCCAATGGAACCAGGGCTCTAATGCGACTCAGAGCAGCCCCTGAACCAAAGATACCACAGTGAGGGCATGGAACCTCATGGAACCAACGCTCCAGGGTCATGCAGTGGGGCCTCGTGGAGCTCAGGAGACCCTACTGAGGTATTGGAACCTCATAAAAGCAAGGCTCTCATGTGTTCTAATCTCATGAGTGCAAGGGCACCCCCACTCTCATAGGAAAGGATTTCTGCCCAGTATCCTGTCTAACTCTGGCCTCTGGCAGTGGGAAGACATTCTCTCTTGTTCTGGAACTCCAGGCCCTTGTCCCAAGTCCTTATCCTGCTCTGTTGGAGCCCCTTTAGGCTCTGGAAGGGGCTCTAAAGTATCCCTTCACTTCTCCACACTGGGCACCCCCAGCATTCCCAGCCTTTCCTCACAAGAGGGGTGTTCCATCTCTCCAACCACCCACCTTCCCTGAAAGACAACTTCCGTATCTTAAACTGCCCTTGGCTTTAGAACATCACACGAATTTAAAGAACTTTTATCTTTTCGTACTCTTCTCACTTGGAACAGGGAAGGATTTTCCTCAGCTTTCTAGCAAAGCTCTGAAATCCTGTGCGATCTTTAGCAATTTCATGGTCTGTTATATTTTTATTTCCAGTGCAGAAGCCACCATGAACAGTATCAAAGAACCAGAAACATGACCATGAAAATGGTATTTTGATGTAGAATGGATATAAGAAATGTTCATCTTTTCCAGTCAGAACTAGCAAAAAAAAAAAACATTCTAAGCCCTAAAATGCCAGAATCATGGCCAAAGAATTAGGAGAACTGGCATGTTTTTCAAAGCTAGGATGTTGTCCATTCCCCTGATGCCTTGTGAAGGCTGACTTAGAACAGAAACTGGACAGAGCTTAAGAATAAAGTAGGGATTTATTGAAAGGATCTCCTCAATGGATCCACCTTGGGCAGCACAAGAGCCCAGCCAGGGCTGCACCCAAGATGAACCAAAATGGTCCCAAAATGCACGAGCGCTCACAGAGTCTCTCACTTTTATAAGTTCTGCTCCATTTCTATATTGGAGTTAATTGTCCAGTTCCAGCTTTAGCCCATGCAGTCCCATCCTGCTTGTTTTCTCTCTTCAGCCCACATTGTTTGTGCTCTTGGGGCTGAGATTTGGATCATTTGTCCTTGGTCCCAGCTAGAGAAGGAATTGTTTTGTCTCCCTGCTCTGTGCAGAGAGCTCACCATCTCTTTATATGAAGCCCAGATCCACACACTAGAGCAGTACAGAATCTCAAAAATATAAAAGATAAAAACTGAGGCATCACACCTAGCAGGGTGGGCAGAGCACAGGAGACCCGGATGGTTTCAGCTCACAGCCAAAAGCCTGAACGACTGACAGGAAGCTCTTCTTCCCTCCGTGCCTCGGTTTCTCCTCCCACTCTCCCTGTCTCCCTGTCTCTTTACATCCCTGTTTCTCAAAGTGGTTTGGACATGTCCATGCAGCACCATCACAATGTGGTCCCAGGCCCCTCCAAGGCATCCCCACCCCACAAACAACGAGCAGTGATGGTGAGTGTAATTCCTCCAGTCAAACTGCTGCAGCCCTGCATCATTAGCTGTGCCCTGAGAAAAAGAACCTTTTAATCAGTCTGATGTATCAGCTGTGCCTTCCCTCACTGTCACTGGGGATCTGACAAACTCCTTCATGCTGCTTGATTAGAAACACCATGGCAGGCATGACTCCTGGTGCTAGGGCAGAAGGGCAGTGTCTCACCAGGTCTCCTGTGGTCCATCCCTCAAGAGCAGAATGTCTGAAAATCTGCCACCTGTAGAAGGCTTTGTTCCCTCATTCTTGGCTCCCAGGTTGCTCCATTCTCTTGGTTCCCTCTCAGCTGAAGCTTAGTTTAGTGTGGGTTTGGTTCTGCAATTGCGTTACTTCTCCCGAGAGCACTTGAGGAAGTTACCAGTCTCTTTATCCTATTTAAAGTCCTCTTTATCATCTAATATTGGGATCGTTCTGGTATCAGTCACACTGCAGACAAATTCAGATATGAAACTTGCTGTAAAAACATCACTGCAAAGGGGCAGGAACAGCAGGTACTTCATGCAATCACATGAACTTCTGGTTTCTCTAAATCCCTGTCAGTGCAGCCTGCCAGGACCAGTGGGCAAGCAACCTCTGGCCAGACACCAGCACAGGGGCTCAGCAAGGCTGGGATCTCGGTCCCTGGGGGTGCTCAAAACAGGACAGGACAGGACCTGCAAGATGGGTCTTTAAAGACCTGCTCAGACTATGGGGTGACCACGAGATCTCCATGGGTCCTTCCCAACCCTGGATTTGTCTATTATTATATGAAATGAAAACAGATTGGCCATTTGTCATTATTCCTGTCTCAGGAAACATTTGACACCTGGTAATGGTTATTACAGTGTTGACAACCTTCATGGAGAAGGCAGGGGCCTCATATTTGCACTATTTCTACTGAAACATTTCTGAGATGTATCTGTCATTTCCTAGTTCTTCCCTGTGAGGGTGGGCAGGCCCCGGCACAGGGTGCCCAGAGCAGCTGTGGCTGCCTCTGGATCCCTGGAAGTGCCCAAGGCCAGGCTGGATGGGCTTGGAGCAGCCTGGGACAGTGGAAGTTGTCCCTGTCCGTGGTGGGGGGTGGAATGGGATGAACTTGAAGGTCCCCTCTGATGCAAACCCCAAATTATGGGATTCTTTTTTTGTTGTTTTGTTTTTGTTGCATTTTTTCCCCCAGGAATTCCAAAAGTTGCACAACACCCACCTGGATGGGATAGCTGAAATAATTCAGACTCATTGAGCTTTTGTTATTTGCCATAAAAGATGCTGTGCTTCAACATCTCACCGTCTTCAGTGAAGGTAAAAGGAAACACTCACATACCAGCCCCTCTTTGAATCCTGCTTTTCTCCATGAGTGACCAGAGTGCAGATAACCACACATCTCCTTTCATCTTTTCCCAATATTCAGAATATTCTGTTTGCTTAGGTGAACCCACAAGAAACTGCACTACTCTGGACATTTTTGTGTGTGTCTTTCAACTTTTTAAATGTGTGAATTCATGGACAGTCCTCATTCCCCAGAGCTCCAGAAGCCAGAAGGGGACATCAAATTTAGTGAATGACATTACTTTTCCTGAGCAGGGATACTCCAGCCCAGAATTAGCATCAGGTTGTTGGATCTGGCAGGCAGACTGGGAAAAAAAATCCTCCTTGTTCTTATCCTTTTCCAGATAAAATCTCTGTGGTTTGTTGTTGGTTTTGCTTTTAAGGGACGTTTCTTTGGGTGTTTATGGAAAAGGACCAAGGAAATCCATTTGAAAGTTACGGACAGTTCAGAGCATTGTTACAGAAGACAGCTGGATGTTTGCTATTTCCTATATTTTAAATTCATCTTTTCCATTGAGAATATAATTAACATTGGTTTTAATATTTAATTAAAGACCACAAAAAACAACGCTGAGAAAACCTCTGCTCCTCTGGGGAGCAAACTTCCACTGCAGTTCTTTGATTTGTATCTTTTAATGAAATCAGTTATTATGACTCATTTCCCTCTCTCCTATACCTATTTATTTTCCTTATGTCTTTTATGAGGAACCTTATAAAAAGTGTTTTCAAAATCCAAGGAAATGACACGCACTTGGGTCACCTTGCTCTCGGATTTTATTAACTTTTCCAGGTTAACAAGACATGCTTCTCCCTTCAGCAGCTCTGATGGTTTGACCCAATCAAGCTACTCTGTCTTTATCTAAATGCTGGATTATTTGATTCTTAATTAGACTGTTTCTCTGGGACTGCTGTTCCTGACACCAATGGGCAACTTTCTAATCTTCTTGGTAATTGCTGCAGGTTCAGATACAAGGACTGATGCAAAGTCCACTGGAAAAGGAGCCTCAGGAACTACCTGAAAACCCATGTGGAAATATCTTTTGCTCCTGGTTAGCAGCTTCTTTCACAGCTCCAGAGCTTTGGTTTTAATGGTTGAAAGTTCTTTCAAGGTCAGATTCATCTTTTTGGAACAAAACCACAAAATTAAAACAAACATACCAGGACAAGAGCAACAAAAAGCCCCAAACCAACCAACCAAAAACCCACACAAAAAGACCTGAAACAATCAACACAGACCTCAAAAACCCCAGAAAGTTCTGCTTGCAAAGGACAATTACATTTTTTATTATTCCCCCTATGGACTGGGTGACTGTTTTCCATGTTCCTCTTCCCTTCCCTCTCTCCAGATGCACCTTTTTTTTGCAGAAGTCTCTTCCTTGTCTTACTTTTCAAAATGCACAGGGATTTTGGGACTAAATAGTCAAAAACGGAGGCCAAACCCCCTGCACACCCTACCAGTCAGGGGATTGGATACAGCTTTCTCTGTGTGTTTTCCCACATGGAATGTTTGCTATCCCATGCATTTGCTGTCTTCTGGAATGCGCAGAATCGTGGAATCACTGAGGTTGGAAAAGCCCTCTAAGATGAAGTCCATTGCCCCAGCACTGCCATGGTCACTGTTAAAGGTCCCCAAGTGCCACAGTTACAAATTTTTTTGCACCCTCCCAGGGACAGTGACTCCACAACTGCCCTGGGCAGTCTGTGCCAATGCCTGACCATTCTTTCCATGAAAAAATTTTCCTATTATCCAATCTGAACCTTCTCTGGCACAACTTGGGGTCACTTCCTCATGTCCTACCCCTTGTAATCTGGGGTGGGTCCTCATCCTAAGAAATGAGACAGGAGCACCATGTGCAGAATCCAGATGTTCCATGAACTAAGTGGTACTTTTCCATTTCCCATTTCCACAATTTTATGCTTAAAGCTGTGTATAAACAGTCTGGAAACATAAAAAAGAAGTATCTGAAAGTATTATTTGAATCACTTGCTTTGTGTGGAGCTGTGCAGAACCAGGCACAATGGGCAGCAGGTGCAGCTGGAACAACTCTGGACCCACAGGTTTTGGTTGCAAGTTCCAATTTCTGGCTCAGTTCCAGGTGTGCCACATTCCAAGCAGGATTTCCTGGCCAGAGGTGTCTGTCTGTGACAGGTTGCTTTGCTGGATCAGAGGCTCACCACCACTCTGACAGGCTCAGATGCTGGTGTTCCTCTCATAATCTCTTGTAAGGAAAATTGCAGAGGGATGTTTGGTAGTGGGGGAAAAGAGTGAGGAATGTAGGTTGACCAAGGAAGGGGTTCTGTGCAGGAGAGCAGACCACCACAAGAATGTTAGAGAAGCTGTTGCTGCCCCATCCCTGGAAGTGTCCAAGGCCAGGTTGGATCAACCAGCTTTGGAGCAGCCTGGGATATTGGAAGGTGTCCCTGGCCATGGCAGGGCATGGAATGAGATGGGCTTTGCTGTCCCTTCCAACCCAAACCAGTCTGGGATTCTATGGCTCTAAGGAGGGGAAGACATTAGAGAACAAGGCAGCCACTGGCCTTAGAGCACAAATTCCATCTTTCAGTACAGGAACAGGGGGATTGGAGTTCTGGGATCCACAGGGATGTGTTCCACATATTGCACAAAGTGCTGCAATGCCTTCTCTTGATTTGGGCTGAGGCTTTTCATCATCTACAATAGGCTGCAAAGAAAATTCCTTTGTGGGGCAGGGAAAGGGAATGTGCTCCAGAAACCTGGCGAGAGCAGGGGGGTTGTGCAGGAGTCCCCCACCTCATTCCCCCATTAGATGGGGGCATTCATTATTCTCAATCTGAAGAATGTTTGGGGGATGGGAAGGACACCATTGCTGCAGTTGTGTTTTCTCCCAGACCCGCTCACACCTCATGCTGCTCATGCTTCACTTTACTTTCTTTAACCTCTGGCTATTTCTCCTCTTTATGGGTGTTTTGTGTTTTCCTGTCTTCTCTCTTTGTGTCTAACACTGATTTTATTGCTCCTTGAGCATCTTTCTCCATTTCCTCTCCTCTTTCCCGGTGTTTTGCCTCTCCTCCCAGCTTTGCCCTGATCAGTGAAGTGACAGCGTGTCACCAACCCCAGAAGGTGCTGAGCTCCCGCGCGGCCGGAGCAGCTCTGGAGCACAGCTGCAGACCAAGGGGAGGCCACCCATGGCTCACATTTGTAAACTGCTTGTCGCACTTCCTCACTCCCCAGCCTGTGATGCTGCCAAGAGCAATCTCATCTCTTAGGCACCCATCCATTTCCTCTCTTCCCAGACCCTCAAGGTATCTGAGTCTAACGACCCCCCTCCATCCTGCCCCATCTGTCTGTCCCACATTCCGCTTTCCTCGGGGCCCATCTTTCCTTTCCAGCAACAGTAGCTCCTGCTGCTTGAGTCCCCACCTCCCAGGGACTTGGGCTGAACTACTGAAAAAGAAAAGCTCTAAATAACAGGAGGAGGGGGTGATACCTGGCAATCTTTGAGAAGGAGACACTTAACGGAACAGAAAATTGATAAAGGGCTTTAAGGTCCTCAGTGAAAAATCCACAGCTGCAATCAATAGAGCAAAGAAGTTTTTCGAGTACATTAGCAACCAAAATTCTGGTAATGACACAGATCCAATGTGAGGTGAGAATTGCTCAATAAGGATGAAAAAAAAGTGTGTGTGTGTGTGTGTGTGTGCACGTTTTGTGCTGTATTTCAGGAAAAAGCAGATTAAAGAACACTATGTCATTGGTGAGGTTACTTTATTGTTGGCAAAGAGGACTGTTTGTCTCTAATAGGGAGTTCTTAGAGAACTGGTTTTGAATGAATAGCCTTGGTGGTAGAAAAACTTCCTGCATGTGATATTACTGGAATCTTCAAAACTTTTGATTTTGGCCAGGTTGGATGGGGCTTGAAGCAACATGCAACAGGGGAAGGTGTCTCTGCCCATGGCAGGGGTGGAAGAGGATGAGGTTTGATGCCCCTTCCAACCCAAACCAGTCTAAGATTCTATGACTTAAACCAAGTTGGCATTTCAAAGTTTAATTCTCCAATAAAAGCTGTGCAGGATTTTCTGCTGGACATCCTTGTGGTCAGTTCTGGAAGAACTTGTGGTCAGTTCTTCAGAGAACTGAAGCCAAGTTGGGTGTTACAGCTCAGAACTACGGTGGCTGAACCACTGGCTGGAGTGGTAATTAATTAATTACACACTAATGAGCAGATACAGGCAGAAAGGAGCAAATAACATTTGACAAAGTCTAGTGAAAATATTTTTTTATGTAGGCAGAGTTACACCTCTGGTAAGAAGCAGTGGACACTGGTGTGCTGGTCCCAGTAAAAGGCCAAAATCCTGCCCAGCTGCTCACTCAGTGCTCCCTGCAGCAGGTGGGGAGAGGGTTTGGAAGATCAGGAATGAGAAAACTCATAGGTTGAAATAAAGATGGAAGACCTCTTACCAAATATAATAGAAATCATCCTAGAAATCATCCTAGAAATCATGGAATGGTTTGGGTAGGAAGGGAGCTCAAACGTAATCAAGGAGGGATGGCTCCCACTAGATCTGGTTACTCAGGGTCCCATTGTTGTGGACTAAACAGACTCAGCTAGGGGAAATTATTTTAGTGCCAATTATATATAAAAACATAAAAATATCTATTTTAAAAACATTTAAAGTTATTGATTCAGGTAGTTGGAATCAGAAAGACAATTACTAACGCACAAAAGGAAACAACCTTTCCTCCTCCTTTCCTTGGCTGACCTCATTCCAAATCCTGTTCTGCCCCTGCTGTTGCCACCAAAGGTCCCACCCAAGCCCTTCATTGCAGAACAGGCGGTGCAGCTCAGGGCTGCAGCTGGGATGCAGAGACTCCTTTCCCTCTCATTCTCTTCCTCTGCTCTGGCCTGGCTCCTCCACAGGCTGTGCTTCCTGCCAGGAACCTCCATCTGCTCCAGGGCAGGTCCTGCACGGACTGCAGGAACCCCTGGTCTCCCATGGAGTTCTCCCCATCGAAACCTTGTCACAAACACCCACCTGTTCAAAGCGGGTCTGTATTTTGTAACAGCAAGTTGGGATCCAAGTGGGAAAAAGAGGTTTCTTTTCATGTTTCTGCAATGCTGTTTTGAGGGCACAGAGAAACAAAAAGGTTCTCGTGGGTTCATTTGCTTTGGCCCAGTTTGCAAATTATCCTAAGTCCAGTCTAAATATGTTTTGATTTCCTGGTACTAGAACCATCCATCAATGCAGACAAGTCTTGTCCACTGTTATTAATGTTCAATTCCTTCTTCCTCCACGCTCATCCCTCATCATGACAACGCTCTTCTGGATAAATTCATGATGGACTCCTGCTCTGTGGTGTGCAGCACTTCCCAAACTGAGGAGCAGCAGCCCAGTTCCAGGGATGGAATTTGCAATGCTGAGTTGAGGGCCCTGCACACACTGGAGTGAAAATGGAAAGGCCAGGCCCAGAGAGCAGGGCTTGTGACAGGGATGATGCTGAGCACAGGGATGTCCATCGCCCTGCGCTGGAGATGACAATGACACAGGTTGTGTGGAGTTTCTTCCACATGAGTTCACGTGTCTATCCAAGAGCAGCACTTAGGCAACTTGTGAAATTAGGATTTGGAGCATGAAACTTATTCCTATGTTTAGACACTTAGACCTCTGTCTTCTTATAAAACACGTACGGCTGTGTCGTATCCTGCAGTGAGAGCACCTGCTCGAGAGACAGAGGGCAAATCCTCCATCCCTGCTGGGATCTGCAGGGATCACTGCAGGTATTTGGGAAAGGGAGAACAGCAGTACCTCCCCCCACCACCCTCACTCTCTGCAAGCATCTAAAGTTGGAAAAGGAGCATCAATACATTGTGTGTGTGTTTTGAAACCGAGCATAAAATCCACATGTTATGGAACAAGCAGGTGGGAAATCTCATCTGTGGGACCTGCTGGAAAAAAAAAATGCCTTGAGGTGCTGCTCTGACTGTTTAGGTGTTTTACATCTGACATTTACTGGGTAAGGAAAAAACCACAACATCCAAAGGGCAGAGACTCAACAACAGATCTCTGGGATGCGCTCAGCTCTGTTCTGTGCTGTAGGCTGAGAGCAAGACACATTCTGCATTTCCAGATCTGGGCCCAGCAGCACCAGCTCCCCAGTTTGGGTCCAGGGAAGCTGAGAGTGAAGGATGTGCCATGGGATGTGTATGTGTGGCTGCTCACTTGTCCAGGGCCAGGCTCTGCTGCAGCTCAGAGAGGCTCAGACTGCGTGCAGTGAATGAAACCGGGGCTTCAGGGAACCAACACCTGAACCCTCCAGGAGGGGAGGAGAAACAGAAACATGGGAAGTACATTAAAGTATCATTTCAGCTCTTAGAGAGTGTCCAAAGAAGGTGTAGGAGAAGCCTCGTAAAGAGCAGCTGGGGGCACTTGTTCTGTTCAGCCTGAGCGGGGACTCATTGTAGTTACAGCTTCCTCTGAAGGGAACAGGAGAGACAGACACTGATCTCTGCTCTGGTGACAGTGACAGGACCAAGGGAATGGCCTGAAGCTCTGTCAGGGCAGGGTTAGGCTGGATATCAGGGAAAGGTTCC
This sequence comes from Hypocryptadius cinnamomeus, assembly GCA_013400635.1. Taxonomy (NCBI): domain Eukaryota; kingdom Metazoa; phylum Chordata; class Aves; order Passeriformes; family Zosteropidae; genus Hypocryptadius; species Hypocryptadius cinnamomeus. The sequence goes on from VYZP01053210.1 coordinate 35,988, forward strand.
TCCCCCAGAGGGTGCTGGGCACTGCCCAGGCTCCCCAGGGAATGGGCACAGCCCCAACACTGCTACAGCTCCGGGAGCATTTGGACAAGGCTCTGAGGCACAGGGTGGGATTGTTGGGGTGTCTGTGCAGGGTCAGAAGTTAGATTCAATGACCCCAGTGGATCCCTTCCATTTCAGCACATTCCACAATTCTATCACCTCCTGTTAACACAAGAAAATGCCTCTGCTCAGCTGTTTTCAGGAAGGCTTATCCTAAAGGTTAATCTTGAACAAGGTCATGGCATGAATGTAAAATAGGACATTGTGGTTTGGATCCATCTGTTGGCTTTTGAACCTCCCTACCTCTTCACATGCCACATGGTATGGAATAACAATGGAAGTTGCCAGCTTTTATGTGGAAGGAGGTAAAGTAGCCCCAACCTGAGCTCCAGCTCCTGTCCTTATCCCTGTCCCAGTTCCAGCCCCAGCCCCAACTCCAGACCCCCCAGCCCCAGCTCCAGCCCCAGCCTCAGCTCCAGTCCCAGTCGCAGTCCCAGCCCCAGTAGTCCCAGTCCCAGTCCCAGTTCCAGTCTCAATCCGGTTCCCAGCCCAGCCCTGGCTCTCTCTGCTCCCTCCTGGCTTGCTTTAAAGGCTCCTCGGAGGCGCTGCCTCAGCGCTGTGCCTTTATGGATGTGACACATCACTCAATAGCGTCGACCAAAAGCCACTCTGTTGCCATGGCGACTGCATCCTTAGCCCAATTCCTGGGGCTCCTCAGGACTGTTTGATATTCACCTTGACACCTTCGCAGAGACCTTGGGGAAGCACATTAAGTGTGAGAACCCCTGATATTCCTGGGCCAAGGTGATTCCTGCCAGCCATGCCCGTGGTCCCAGTGCAGGAGAGGGGCTCCCACCCCTGACTCCTGTCCATCCCCCCTTCCCTCTCTCCCTCCATGGCTGATGAACTGCCATGGAGTTCAAGCCAAACCTGAGAAGAGCCTGGTCTCCTCTCTGATCAGAAATGCTGAATTCTCAGAGCTCTGCCCAGGCTCCTGCTGGAATATTGACCCCAGCCAACATGATTTCCCTCTCTTCTGAGCCCTGCATGTGACTGGCTGTCCTTACTTTGAGCATTCCTTCTTTCTTGTTCCGTTGTTCTTTTTCCCTCATTTTCTGGGTTAGGCATTAAGTTTTCTGATTCTCTGTCCTTCCCAGGGAATTCTTCTGCTAACTTTTCCTTACACATTCCTTCACTCTGGTCCTTTGTGTGTCTCTCCACTGGCTGATCCACTGCGCACACTGTCCCAGTTCCCTAACTCCTGACAGCTCATGGGACTGGCAATTCCATACACTGCTGCTGGATCCTGCCCCCGGCTCCTTACACCCATCACAGAAGGATCATGGACAACCATAACGGTAAAAAAAGAGCTTTAACAACAAGCAAGATGCTCAGTCAGGAAAATTGTGGCTTTCCTGTGCAGGGCCAGAAGCTGGATGATCCTTGTGAGTTCCTTTTCAGCTCAGGATATTCCAAATTTGATTATTCTAAACTTTCAGGAGACATGGTCACTGGGAATGAGGAATAAATTTGTTTATAGCCATTCCCCAGTCTTTCCCAACAGCTATTGCTGATGGCACCTGTGTCCTTTTGCCCTATCTCATCCTGCCAGGTGTCTCTCCAGCACTCCTGCCTATGGAGCATTTGGGTTTCCCTAATGCTGTGCCCCCACTGGAGATATCCAGAGATCTGCTTCAAAAACCAGTCCCAGAGTGAGTGAGAGACAGAGCTTTGCTGTAAGGCAGAGATACTCTGGAAGATACTCAGAGATACTCTGGAAGAAGGAAGACTTTGTGTTGCTAGGAATGTCTTCTTTTCTTAGTGGTGGCCCTGGCAGTGCTGGGATAATGTTTGGACTCAATGGTCTTAGAGAGCTTTTTCCACCTAAATGATTGTGTGATTCTGTGAAAGATCTCATCCAACTTCCTGTTTCCTCTTCATTTGGATGTGAGATCTCCATTAAAAAGCTCTAAAGCACATGGAATATACAACAGGTGTCAGGAAGCTGCAGAAGGGAGGATTAGGTTGGATATTAGAGAAAATTTCACCACAGAAAGGGTGGTCAGGCATTAGCACAGGCTGCCCAGGGCAGTGGAGAAGTGTTCAAAAACATGTGGGTATGGCACTTGGGGACATCATCTAGTGATGGCCTTGGCCATGCTGGGGGAAGGGTTGGGCTCCATGATCTTAAAGGGATTTTCCAACTTTAATGATTCCATGATTCTGTGAAAGGCAGAGGAGTTTCTGTTCCCGGGTTTGGAGCACAGCAATGATGCCAAAGAAGGTTTTTGATTATGCCTTGTTTGGAGATCTGGAGTCCTGTGTGCCCAGCAGCCACTCCTTGCTATCTCCTGGAGCAGAAGGAGGTTATCCCACTTGTTCCTCAGCATGCAGAAATTGGGAAACTGAGGCAGATGACACATGAATAGCACAAAGCAGCACTGTGTTCTCCACACTGCTGTGGAGGAACTGGATCAGGTGAGGGACCATGGATGGAGGGCAGGGGGTGTTTGATGATTCCCTCGTGCTCTGGGCTGGTGCTGGGAGAGGAACAATGTAAGCTCAGCACTGAGGAGATGGGGCTGCCCTGAGCTGGCCTCACAGCCAGTCCCTCAGACTGCTCCTGTGATGTTTGGGCAACTGCAAAGGTTTGCAGTTTGCTGGGAAATAATCAAGGAAACCTTTTTGATAGGAAATGCTGTTTGAGCACAAGAATCCCGTGCTTTTGATGGTGCTCTCCCCAGGAAGGTGGCCGAGGGCAGGAGAGTCTCCTCTGCTCTGTGGCTGCTGAAGCAGTGGGGGTGGCGAGGCTGAAGCTGTTTTCCAGCTCTGGAGAAGGGAATATACATGAGCTTCCCTCACAGCACCCCCACCCTCCTGTCCTGCTGCCAGCTCACTGCTGTTCCCTCTGCTTTCTGCCTCTGAAAGGTTTCCAGCCATGCTGGATTTTACTCATATGTCACCATCCCAGGACTGTGTTCCTGTGTCCTCCTGCACGGTGGCACTGTGAATTCCCAGTCTGCCAGCAAAGCACTCACAAGGGAGCTCTGCATCAGCCCCATCAGAGCACCCTCCTTGTAGGTGGGGCACTGTCCTGGGGAAGGGCAGCTCTGGATTTAGGGATCACACACAGCTTTTTGGTGTTCTTTCACATATTCTCCCCACTGGGCTTTTCTACAAGGCACTGTGTGTTGTCCCCACCTCCAGCTCAACTTAAGTGAGGCACAGAGCCAAGCCCTGGCACTGGAGAACTCCAGCTTCAGGGGGATGTCTAAAACCCAGGCAGACAAGAATTTAAGCCATCTTTGTGCTTACAACTGGCAGGTTGTGCCACCCTCACACTCCCCATGAGGCTACTGTGTCTCCCATCCCACACAACTCACTTTCCTGGATCACAGACACACAGAATCATAGAATGGTTTGGGTTGGAAGGGACCTTAAAGCTCTTTTTGATCCACCCCCCTGCCATGGGCAGGGACACCTTCCAGGGGGCCAGGCTGCTCCAAGACCCATCCAGCCTTGCCTTGGATAATTCCAGGGATCCAGGGGCAGCCACAGCTTCTCTGGGCACCCCATGCCAGGGCCTGCCCACCCTCACAGGGAGGAATTTCTTCCCAATATCCCATCTAACCCTTCCCTCTGGCAGTGGGAAGCCATTCCCCCTTGCCCTATCAATACATGCCCTTATCCCAAGTCCTGTCCAGCTCTCTTGTTCCTTCCCAGACCCTGAGGACAGTGAAGTGCCTGTCCTTGCTCCATGCTGTCCATGGCAGTCTGGGGATGGACCCCAGCGTGGAGCCCCTGCAGGGATCAGCCTGAGGAAACCCTCTGGTGATGGTTGCATGGACTCTGTAAACTGCAGCCACAGGGTGAGAGCCCTGGGAATGCCAACAGCAGTGGGACCACAACAGCCACAGGCAGGATGGGGAAATCAGTGCTTGGCTTCTGCCTCAGAGAAGGGAGGTCTGGGTAGGCTGGGAAATTCCTGCCAAACCCTTCTCTAGTGGTTATCCCTTTTGAAACACTTGGTGTACCTCTGAGAACATTTGCTCTCTGATAGCAGCAGGCTATCAGCAGACACTGTGGGGCTGGGCTGGGTGCTGGGCAGGGAGGGAGGCAGGCAGGCTGTGAGCACTGGGGTGTCTGTGCTGCCGGGACCGGTTTGGGCTGGGGTGAGATGTGAGATTGGGATGTGCTGTCGCAGGGCTTGATCCGCAGCCAAGACGAGTTCAGAGCAATTGCCCAAGGGCATATCTGAGCAAACAGAGCCAGTCTGATCCAGACCAGTCTCTGGGGCTGTACTTGGAGACCCAGAGGCCGTGTTCCTGCAGGTGGGAACACCAGGATGCTGGAGGCAGTTTGAGATGAGCAAAGGAGGTGATAACATCCCCCCAGCCCCTGAAAGCTTGCAGACACTGCTCTGCTCTCACACCACATCCAGCAATGCCTCACAACCCTGGAGATACCTGATTTTAAACCCAGACCCTTCAGACAGACTCTGAGGATCCCCACCCCTGAGCCCCCAGCAGCTGCTTGACGTGTGCAGACACAAGAACTGACCCAAGATGGCACAGAAAGACAGAATATTCCTGTCATCTGCCCTTCCAAGCTTTGCTTTCAGTCCATCTGCTCCCTCTTTTGGCATGACTGTTGGAACCACAGGAAGACACGGATGTTCTTCCCAGTGTGGCCTCTCCTATCAGGTGGGAAAACAGGGTCAGGCAAAGGTGTGGTGTGCAGGCAGAACTAGGGATGGTCCCTGCATGATGTGGCAATTCCTGCTGGCACAGGAGCCTTGGCAGGAACCACTGGGAGAGTTCAGGAGAGGAATGCAAGGAGCACATCTTGTAGGAAACAGGGAATCTTGTTCCCAGAGGGTGATCACCTGCTGCCTGAACTTGTGTGAGAAATGACCAGGACTGGTGCAATCCTTCCACTCCTGCCAGCCCAGGGCCAGACACCTGTAAGGAAACAGGAGCTCTGGAGCAGTGCTGTGGCACACCTCCAGCCAGGCACACTTGGGGTGACACATGGTGGTGAAGCAGCTGGGAGCAAGATCTGGGAAGGTGTGTTTGCAGGGGCTGAGGAGTACAGTGTGCCCTAAACCTTAGCTTTGACTTTCTTGGAGTCACAGAAAGGTGGAAAAACCCTTTGGGGACCTTTAGCAACCTGATCTGTCTCCAGGGCTAATGTCAAAGTCAAAGCAGGTTGCTCAGAGAAGCTGTGGTTGCCCCAT